>CAMOHE010045554.1:0-36145 GCA_946598075.1 Artocarpus hirsutus | reverse complement strand
TCATGCTTTGAAAAACATTATCATCAAAACATGCATAAATTTTCATAATAATACATCATGTATAATCATCATAAAACCATCATGAACATAGAATTCAAACTTTTCATAAACTCATACTTTTCATAATTCATCATGTTGCAGGTGAGAATATACTTACTTCTTAAAGCTTACTTAACCTTATCTTGTAGGTGACGACGCCGCAGTCTCAATGTGCTCACTTCACATTGTGTTCATGTCATACATTCATAAAATGGTGATTAACATTTATTTTCAATGAATTAATCACCACAACATAACATTCATTTTATATAACATCATTTTTACATTCATTTCTTAAAAATATAAATTATAACATATTTTATTAACTTAAAAGCATTATAAACAAAACTATTAACACAAATACATTTCTGACCTTTATGAATTCATAACTTAATAACTTTATTTTTACACACAATTTGAGCACCAAATTTTGCAAGAACAAAGTTAACATATAAACACATTAACATGATTTTTCTTTCGTCATAAAAATTCCATTTAGTATTTAAAACAAGTCATACATCTTACATACCAAAATCTGCCAGCAACCATAACACAGTGAACAATCTTTATCTCAGGTCCATTTTTTCACATTTTCATACCATAGAAAAATCTACAAAAATTAAGAGATATAATAGACACATAGAACTATAACATATCCAAAAATCACCTTTAAATAAATTTTATACAGTTCAAACCGTGCATTAGATGGCAGAGAAAAAAATAGCCGTAAACAATTTGGTCAGTGAATTATATGCAATAATTATTCCCAAACAATTAAAAATAAATTTATTTAAACCTCAAAATTCATATGACATCATAGTCACATATAATAAAGTGCCTCAACAATTTCTCATCACCATATAAAATCATATAATCATTCAAAAACATTACAAAATAAAAGTTTAACAAATTTATTGTTTAAACAGTCTAAATACCTAGCATCCATAAAAACTCCATATCTCATAAAATATTAATCAAATTATCGCCATATTTTCCAGTCCTTTACTTAACATATATATAAACATATCCATCAAATTTCGTACAAAATATCCTTGATTTGTATTATGAACAAAAACGACATTTTTATTTAACATAAACAATCAGCAACACATTCCTATGAGGTGCAGAGCATGAACAATTAATATCTCAGCCTACATAACCTAAAATGGCACAAAATTTTGGAGAAACATCCTATAACATATTCATGAAAATCATATTAAAATTTCAGAGCAAACGGAAATTTATAGCCAAAGTTATGAGGGTTGGAACATAAAGAAAATTCAACATTACTGATCAACATTAATTAGCAGTGAGTGGTAGAAACAAGAAAATTCATAACTTTTCATAGAAAAATCCAATTGAGGTGAAATTTTGAGAATTAACACATAACACATACATGAATAACATATAAAAAATTCAGAGCAAAACAAAATTTGTAGACAAAGATATAAGGGTCGGAACATAGAGACAATCAATAATACCATTTAGCACAAATGAGCAGTGAGTGATAAAGAAAAGAAAATTCATAACTTTTTATAGAAAAATCAAAATGACCTGAAACTTGGAGGAATATCACATAACACATGCATGAACAATATATAAAAATTTTAGCTCAAAACGACATTCCTAGACGGAGATATTGCAATCGGAATGAGGAGAGATACAATTTCAGAAAATACCAAAATGTATGCTTACCTCAAAATGATTTCTCTTAACCTTCTTTTGAATTCACCCAAAGAAAACACAATATTTCTAACAAATAATAGCAGGGGAATTTGAGAGGAAAAAGAAGGAAGATGAACAAAAATGAAGAGAAGAAGAATAAAATAGAAAGGGAGAGAATACGTGAGAGGGAGAGAGAGAGAGACAAAACGTAAAAAAAATAAAATTCATTTACGTTACACGTTATACTCTTCACATTAATCAGAATTTTCTGATTAATTACAAGGCACAATTCGTGGGAATCGAGGAAATTGAGGGAGAGTTTTTTTTTTTTTTTTTACGTGAAAACAAAAATGATGGAGGAGGTCAACTTTTTTTTTTTAATCAGAATTCTTTTTACGTGAAATGGGGTGATTCATGGGGGAATTAAGTTCTGAATTTGATCGCAAATTTTTCCCCAAATGGGCATGCATAATCTTGGAAAAATTGAGGAGAGTTTGGGAAGAGTCAACGAATCTTTCAAACTTACCATATTTTGCCTTTGTAAAATGGGAAAACTTATCAAATGCATTCAATCAATTCACAAGTTAAACTTGAATTTTCCTAAACTGAAAAATTTATTCCATAAATGTGCCAATTATTCAAACATTATTATCAAATCACAAATTTGGAGAGATTTTGCTGACTGCTCGTTAGCTGTCATCGGCCTGCCGATGTCCCACTTCAGCCTGGCGATTCTTGAAGTTCGGCCTGTCGATGATATACCATCGGCCTGCCATTTTTGAGGGGATTATTTCGGCCTACCGAACTAAATGGTCCGACCTGTCAATCTGCCCTAACATACTAGAAATCATCCAAAACATTAAATTATCATAAAATAATAATTAAACATTCAACTTCAATAACATGAACACTTGAGCACATCAATTCCACGTGAGCGTCACCTGTCATAACACTTAAAATAAAATAGTTAATACCATTATATTATACATCATACACATATCATAAAAATAATACTTAACGTCGTTACTTAATTTTACTTAATCCATTACATATTTGTCATAACTGTTACATGAAAATTGGCGGGTGTCACAGTTCAAGAGGTATAAACAAAACTAACCCTTTTGTTACATTTTTTCTACTCTTTTATTATATTTTCACATATTTTCTCTAAAATCATTTTAGAAAGACCAACAATTGGTAAATCCAGGGTTTACATTATGAATAAATTTAGTAAATTCAAAAGTGATCAAATTTTTCTCATGAATAAATTTGTGAAGTATGGGTAAACACCCAAGATTTATTTGGATTTTACCTCATAATTAAATTCAATAGATTTAGAGATGTCAAACATGCCAACCCAGCCCAGCCTAGCCTAACCCTTTTAAATTAGAGCCAATCATGCTTTGTGTTATGCCTGGGTTGGCCTATTTATTTTATTGTATTGTGTTGGGCTGTGCTTCTTTTTTATTTAGAGAATGGGGGAATGTCTGATTTTTGAGGCAGTTTTTAGGTAAATATAAGGTTTTGAAAGTAGTTTGTATTAAATAGAAAATTTACAACATAAATAACATATTTACTACGTAAATAAAGGGGTAAATATATTATTTATACTATAAATCTATTTATTGTGTAAATAATAATTATTTACACTGTAAATAAGTGGTAAATAATTTATTCACTATAACTTTGATATTTATTATAAATATTTTCAAAACCTGTTATTTTTTTAATTTATCATGTCAAGCCCGACCAATGGCATGTTTATATTTGTGTCGTGCCCTTAATGTGCTTGTGCTTTAATCATGCCCAATAGCAAAATTATAGGAAAACAAAAAACATAAGTATCAAGCACAATTTAACATTTTAGCTTATAATGAAATAAAATAAAAAAAAATTCAAATAAGATTATTATTAAAAGTACATGATAAAAGAGCAATGCTAACATGCCATTATCGTGCTCGTGTTTGTGCCTTTGTCGTACCCTTAATGTGTTTCATGCCTAAAAGTCGCGTCAAGACTAACCTATTAAATAAACATGCCAGGCTATGGCATGTTATGCCTACCTTTTACTATGTTATGCCCGTGCTAGCCCACTAGGCACGACCTGACCCGTATTGACATTTCTAAATATATCTGAAATTTATTGAATTTACTCCCATGAAACCCAATTATGTACGTTCTTTCTACAAACATAAGTTTTAGCTAACATGCTCAGTTTTTACTCTTAATATGTTCTTTTAAATTAAATGTTTAATTTACAACTGTAGTATATAATATATTTGCTACTCCAAATACATATATATATATATATATGTATATGTATATTTCCTACTATATAAACGTCTAACACTCGGTTATTTCTAGAATTTTCTCCTTTTTTTTTTTTTTTTTGAAAAATTGCGGTTATATGAGGAAGTGAGCAAGACCCGAAAAAGCTCGATCCACCGACGTAAAGCATTATTGCACCCCATGAAAAACACATTTTATTTGCTTGACTACTATTGCACATTAATTGGTTCGTTGCTTTGACCGTTTCATCGTGCTTTTTAATAAATCGTTTTTTTTTTTGTTTCCACAATTTCCTTGCATAATATATTTAATTGATAAAAGTACAGACAAGTCACCATTTGCAAATACGTACACGTTCATAGGATTCCTTTGGATATTAAAAAAAAAAAAAAAAATCACCCGGAAAATTTAAGTGCACTTTTGGTTCATAGATTTTAACAAAAATTTTATAAGGCATTTGATTTGACAGTTCATATTTGCTAAATTCTAATTCAAGCCGGTCTTGTAATATTATTTTGTCTCAAAAAATTTGAAATGCTAGATAATCTGTGTCATGCTCTAGAGTACGAGAGACGACGTAGCAGACTAATTAAGTTAATTAAGTAAAATTTTTAATTAAAATATAAGTTAAAGAGTTTAATTAATTAAGAAATAGGTGATAATTCAAAACCCCTTTTAAGCAAATATTTATAATAATTAAATAAATAAGATAAAACAAAATGAAATAAAATAATAAAGAAAGAGAAAATACGCGTTGGGTCCCATTGGCCTAAAACTTATGCACACACATAGTAATGACAATATGTAAATTACAACCACAGACCAAAATAGAGAGAGAAATTAAAATAATACATGCCTTGATTAATTTATACAAATAACTTACTCGGGGTCTTCTATTGCTCTTGAGTTTGTTCTGTGGATCCTTCGTCAATCCTAAGCTAAATTCCACCTAGAGGGGGGAAAATGTTTGGAAACAAATAAAAAATAAACGAAAGGCTCAGTAAGACTATGCTTTAAAAACATATAGATAATTTAGATATAGAATTTGTCTTTCAAGAAAATATTTAGAAAACAAAATTAAACAAATAAATTTATTCAAATAATTCTTATCAAAACAGTTCGTCCAGAAAGTATCTCTTTATCTTTTTTGGGCAAACCATAGTTATCACTACCGAAGTGGCCCAGTTGGGTTTCAGGGCCTGCCCCCAAGTTCAGACGCTACACGACCCGATCTCTGATGTGGCATCATGCCCATTCATGCATTTCTATTATTATTTAAAACCCAGTTACTGAGTGTACTCATTTACGTTCATTACGTGGTTCATTATGAAAATCACTTCATTCTACTTGTTTATAAAAACAACTCATAAAAATTACTTTTCAATCATTCATTAAAAATATTTTGAAAGAAATCATTTTAAGGCCAAAATAATTCAAAACTTGGCTATCAAGAAAGGGATAGAAGTCCTACCTCAATATCCGTGCCGATATCCAACACTACAGTCTCGATCCGCTATACGTTAGCTCCATGAAACCACGAACAACCTTAAATATATAAACTAAATCTATTAGTATCTAGCTTAAGATATCTTATGTTGCTAAACTGTCCAATGGTGTCCTGGTGTGCCATTTGTGTTTATAAAATCATACTCCAAGATTAGATCTCAATCGGCGTTCAAAATAAAGAAAATAGATAAAAAATGACAAATTTTCATAAAGCCCAATCGGCCTGCTAGTTCCCCTAGTCTGGCCTACCAAACTGTGCAGTTTGGCCTACCGACTATTTGGGTTCGGTCGGCTGAACTTTTCTAGATTCGGCCTACCGAAGGTATGAGTCCAGCCTGTCGGATTCATGAATCTGGCCTACCAAACTGGGAAAATTCTAGAATTTTCTAGAATCAGGTCTCGGCCTCCCCTGAGCCCAATTTTCATTTTCGACTTGTTTTCTTAATTCTTATGCATGAAAAACACTCATGGATGATATAAAAACATAATAGAACACTTCTAAACTAGTTTAAACAAGATTTACGTAGAAAAATCCAAGAAAATCCAAAAATGGGAAAAATAGAGGAAAAATAAAAAATCTTGATTTAAATTTGTTTTTAATCAAACCAAGCATAGATTCTAAACAATTTAGGTTCCACTAACTTAGATTTTCTTAGCTTAAACAAGCTCGGATTTCAAAATGCTAAGAAAATTGAAAAATTTAGAAAGGAGTTTAGAATTTGAAAAATAACCTTGATTTAGTCTTTGATTTAAAGTTGTGGTTGCTAAACCACATTCCCAAGCTTCCAATTTGACTGAGGATTGAAGTTTAAACTCAAAAGTTTTTGAATCAAAAGAGAGAGAAGAGAGAAAGAGAGGCAGTGAGTGAGGGAGACGAGAGAGAGGGAGAGTGAGCTGAGAGAGAGAACGAGAGTGAGTGAAAGAGAGAGGCAGATGAGGGATTAAATAAAGAAGAGAGGAGGCAGTTTTCAGCAAGAAAAGCATGTACAGCACGCAGATTTCAAACAGGACGTGTTTGGTATTTGATAAATTGTTTTGTTTCAAAATTCAAAATAACAAATAAAAATAGTTAAGAATAGTTAAGAATCATTAAAATAATCAAGAATAACATTAATTTAAAAATATCTCAAAATAGTCAAATTAAATTTAAAAATACATCATGGTACACAAATTCACCATTTTCTACACTAACATCACTTAATTAATTTCGTGGCGTTACAATCTAGGTGCCCCATAAATTTTTTGTGAGAGAGGACATTGTAGTAGAAAATTTGAAATTGTGGTTCAAATTGCAAACTGAACAAGTGCAATCATCCTCTTCATATTTCTAAACACAATGTGAAAACAACAATGTAACATTTTTGGGTATATAAATTTGAAATCCTCCATAGAAATTCAAATAAAAAAGAAAAGGATATTGACTATAAAAATTAAATTTCAGTTAGTTTGCCAAACACTATAACAAATCAAATTATGTGAGAGAAAACATTGTAACAACACTAATTAAAATTAGAACTTTTTTGTTTGAACTGGTTTTTCAAAATACTCTCTATAAGTTAAAGAGTACAGAATGTAGACTTTCCTATAGCTTTGTTTTTTTTGAATTAATTACAAAAATTCCACCTGAACTATAGTCTCTGTAACACTTTGCCCTCGAATTTTAAAACATAACATTTGTTCCCCTTAAAATATAAAATGTTGATAAAGATAGTCCTTCTGTTAGAATTTTGACCATAAAATTGACAAACAATTTTAAAAATTAGCGGTATTTTGGTAATCTTAGTTATAAAAACAACCAAAAGATTAAGACTATAATAAAAATAGTCTTTATTGATTATTATAAAAAAAGTTGATAATATACTGTTATCTGATCCTCTTTTTTTTATATATTGAAATTTTCTTTAAAAAATATTTTTTCACACTCAAAAAGCATTTTAAAATTTTAAAATGTATAAATACCAATGTAAACTTCAAAAATATGAAAGAAATTTATTAATACTATCAGAGTTTTTTTCTCTTTGAGAATTTTTTGTTATATTTTTTGTTATATTGAATATGTTAATGTTATATTCTTATTCATTTCACTAATATAAATTCAAATAAAAAAGAAAAACAAAATTTACTATAAAAATTAAATTTCAATTAGTTCATAAACACTATAGCAAATTAAATTCTGTGAGAGAAAACATTGCAACAACATTGACTCAAATTGGAACTTTTTTGTTTGAACTAGGTTTTCGAAATTTTATCTAAAATTTAGAGAGTACAGACTGTAGACTTTTGTAGACTTCTGTGTTTTTAGAAGGTTTTACTAAACCTTGACCTTTTTAAAGAATAATGTTCGACTCTTTTATCGATCATGCCTTCTCTTTCTAGGATGTGTAACCTTGTTAACCCGAGATAGTAAATGCACATATGAAAACATAGGATACATTGGACATTGTCGTACCTTTTTCTTTTAAGCAGCTGAAGAAGTGAAGCAAAAGTCATGGATATTCAGTTAGCATTAGAAAGCGTACGTATTTTTTAGACTCATAGAAACATGGCAAAATAATGGTTAAATGGAATTTGTTGAAAGCACGGGGATGTCCGAAACTCTTCTATAAGTTATTCAAACGCCTGGCTTTTGGATTCATATAATTTTTAGTAAAATTGCATGCCATTTAAAATTCATTTAATTCTAGAAAACAGTGCCGAGCCCTTAAAAAAAAAAAAAAGAAAAGAAAACATACCAAAGAGGCTCTTATCATTTTTAACAAAATAGCATGCCTCATCCCAAAAGTAAAAGTGGTATCTAATAAAGTAAGTGCTTCGTTCTTTCTAAAATTTATTATGTGGGTAGGAACTTCGTGCTCTCGGTACTTTATTACATATTTAGGGAGATCTATATGGTATAGGTTGTTGATAAACTTTATATTCTATCAAAATCATATTATAAATAAGTATATACAAATATGAGAGTTAATCACAAAAGAGAAATTATTGTTATGATAGATACCCTTAAATCATATAGTGTTTTGCAAAGGACATATTTATAAGTCAATAAATAAAGTAAATTTTTCATTATATTTGTGTATATGTATTTTTAATACTTTATAAATCTTATTAAAATTTCATAATGATCTATGTGAACTTAGATATTATATATAAGTGTTATATATAAGAGAATAAGATTTAAGGAAGAGGAAGAGATAGATTGTTAAGGTGTTCATGGTCGGTGATGAGACTGTAAAAATGCATATTTCTTAAAGCTAAATATTATCATTTTGCATTATTTCTCATTAAACCCTTTAATTAAAGCAGTGTGATAATTAGTATTTTAGTGTATTTGTGTGAAAATATATTTAAAAATATGTTTTAGTTTATTTTTATGTTTAATAACATTTTCGGTAATTTTTAGAGTCATTTTAGTGTGTTAAATATGTGTTTAGCTTGTAAATAGTTGAAACCATGAAAATAATTTTATGTTATTTTATTTTGAGTCTTAAAATGTTTGTAAATAACTTTGGAGTCTATAAGTATGTTTTATACTATTTTTGGTAATTTTTAAAAATATTTTCAAGTCTCAATTAATATATCTATTAAGATTTGTTAATTTTAGAAATTTTTATCTATTTTTAGTAATATTTATGTGTTTTATTGTACAATAAATATTTTTAAATTATTATAAAAATTATATTTTTAAAATAATTAATTTTAGTTTGTTTATTTTAATTTGGATTTGAAATCTATAAGAAAAACGGAGAAAAAAGCCGCAAAAAGGGGCAAAAAGGGACCTCAAATGCTTAAAAAATAAAAAAAAATCAAAACATGACCCTATCAACCATATGATCAAATTGCCTAAGTCATCGTAGACATCAGCGAGTCCATGCTGCCCTTCGGAATCTGCTGCTTCACATCCCACATGATCGTGCCTCTATAGCCCTTCGATCATCATATTATGACTCATCCGATGGTCGCCTTCAGCTCACTCGGCCTTAGCTGTCTCTAGCTGCCAAATGCATCAATGGTTTGCACATCTAATGCTTTTCATTCGGCTAGTACAGGCACTCCACTAAATCTCAAAGTAAAATCGGTAGAATCTAGAGCTGATTCACGAATAGAAGAAAAAGAAAATAATAATAAAAAAATAAAAAATTATTATGGGCAGCAAAAATAATTCAAAAAATCCCAAAATAAACCTAAATTTCCATCCTACTTAGTTGCCGCAAGAGTTTACTAAAGACTATTCTCACCATGATCCTATGTGGTCACCATCTCTACCACCATTTCTAGCATCATTCTTATGGACTAACCAAGACTATGTAATGAATCCAAGTCATACACGTTTAAATGTTTCTCATTTTGCCAATCTTGAGGGAACAATCACATAAACGTATATGTGATTTTATTTGACACTTTTTATGGGAGAACCGCTTTTTGATGACTCTTGACCATTTTTGTAATGTAATAATTCCATGTGTATAATTTCTAAAAATTAGAAATTTTCTTTTAAAAAATTCATTTAAGTGGATGAGGTTATAGAGGATATAATCAAGTTTGATTAGTTAGTACTTTGTATAAACGACCTCTTGAAATACATTTTAATGAAATGATCAAAGTTAAATTTTTTGATTTTTAGAATTTTTCTTTAAAATATAAAAAAAAACATAAAATTAAAATAGTTAAAAACAAAAAAAATTAAAATTTTAAAATCAAAAAATATTTTCTTTTTCTTTATGAAAAAGTGTTGTTGTTTTTCTTCACTTTTTTTAGATCACTTACTGTTTGGCCTACCCCAAAATAACCTTTCACACATGTGAAAACAATTTCCCCTATGTCTAAATAGTACCATGTCCTTTGTCTATAAAACCATTCATTGTACGTCGAAGCCTAGAATTTTCAACTCTTTCTCTCTCCCTAAGCTCTTGTTTTTCTCTCTACCTTCTCTCTAAATCTTCAAAGTTTTTCCCAAAGGTTTCTAAAAAACCTTCAAAGTTCTTTAGTCTTTAAAACTTTTCCTGAAAATTCTACAATATTTTCTTTCTTAATCCCACAAAATCTTCTTAATCTTTTCAAAGCTCTTAGATCCATTCAAAGCACTTAATACTCTCTCAAAGTACTCAATTCATTCTCAAGAATCTCCTTTTCTCTCTTAAATCATGGATCCTAAATATGATCACTTGAAGAAATATTTTCCTTCCCTTTCTTAGAAAGAAAGTAGGCAAAAGTACAAAGCTCAAATCACTCGTCTTTGGATCCTTTCTCATTTTAAATTCTCAACTGATGTGAAATGTACATAGCAGATCTTATTCGTCCTAGTGTTGTCACAAATAAAGGTCTCATTGGGATGGGTACAAGTCTATGTACTAGGAAAAAAAGAGCCCGAGCTATAACTTCAACGTGTCCTATGTGTTCTCATCAAAATTGTGAGCATAGGTGTAAGTCAAAAGGTTTTACATCTGTAAATAGGGAAGATAAAATACTTTTCTGTAAAGATACATTTTCAAAAGAAAACTTAAATGATTTTCAAGATTCTTTCTTTGACTATCCTAGTAGTTATGTTCAAGGAGCCATTTGTAAACTTTGGCCTTAGTTTCATGTAGAAAAAGAACGTCTAGGGAATTTGACATCAAAAGACCCAATTGTTCAATTCGTAGGAACATTAGAAGGGAAACAATCACCTGGTCCATCAATTATAAGCAAAATCTGTGAAGTATTTTTAGTTTCCGTTTTCTTTTAAAAAGATTTTTGAGAAATTATTTGAGATATGAATTTAGTTTTAGTGAAAATTTCTCAAAATGGCTGAGTAACGGATTTTCTAGAGACGTATTTTGATGAACATGAGTTTTCATTCATTCTCAAATAAATTTTCATCAGAAAATTAAAAAAAATTAAAAAAAGATTTTGTTTTTGTGATTGTTACCATACTTGTTGGTTTAATTATTGTGTTCCTTCTGTTTGCTTTTAATATTATATCTTTTCTACCAAATATATTATTTGGTAGGTATTTTATTCAGCAGGTATTTGGTGTGTCATATAAATTTTGGCTTTGTCCCATTTTGTTAAAAGTGGTACAATAATGTAATTTTTTCAAAGTCAAATAGTTCTTATCAAGTAAAATATTCTAGAGTTCTACAGTTGATTCATATCTGTCTTTCTTCATCTATCTTCACCTATCCATTTGTCTTTCTTCACACTCAATCTTGTATTTTATCTCATTTGTTGTTAGAGTCTTACTCAGAGTAGTGTAAAAAGTTTTCAACTCAAAAAACAAAAAATTCTAAAAAAATAAAAAAAAATAAAAAGAGTCTTAGTTTCTTAGAAACCATTACGGAGTCCTCATCCCAGTCACCTCTGAATTTCAAAAATGTCTGTGTGTTTTGTGGTTCTAATTCAAGAAAGGTATTGACTATTTAAATGTTGCATTCCATTTAGGGTAAGTCCTGACTAAGAAAAAGATAAACCTTATGTATAGAGAGGGTAGTCTTGGTTTAATGGAAACTGTTACAGTTGAAGCCAAAGTAGGAGGAGTCGTAGGTATTATCTCTCGTTTTCTTGTTAAAGATAATCATTATGGTGAAACCATAGGAACCAAGAAAAATAGTCAAAAATATCCCTAAGCATTTAAAACTTATGATTCGTCACTCAGATGCTTTCATTGTTTTACCAGTAGGTCAAGGAACTCTAAAAGAAATGTTTTCATAGCTAGTTGGAATCAGTTAGGTATTTTTAATTAACCATTGGGTATGCTTAATGCTGATGATTTCTTTGATGGTCTTTTAAGTTTTCTAGATAATGCTATGGAACAGAATTTTCTTGTAGAGTTAGGAAGAAAGATTTTTATCTATGCACCTATTGATGAAGAATTGCATGAGTGAATACAAGTCATCACTTCCAAGGCAGATGCTATAACTTCAAAGCTCATCAGGAAGCACAAACGAGATCTTGATTTTCTCTATAAACTCTTTAATATTTTAGTTTTACATACAACATGTTTTTTTATGTTTATTTTTCTGTGTGTTTTGAATAATCACTCTTGTATATATATTGTTACTCTTTCTACTTCATCTTGTTAAATAATAAGGATAATGTTCAATTTAGGTTGAGGATAGGTTTTGTGTCAAAATTTTTCAAATTTTTCAAATTTATACCAAAATTTTTCAATTTTGAGTTTGTTTTTGTGTGTTTAAAATGGGACTTGTTCTAAAAACAAGCATTAAAAACTAAATAAAAACCTTAAAAACCCAAAAAAATAAAAAAAAAATTTAAAAAGAAAAAAATGTTGTGTTGTTTGTAAAGCTGTTAAGATTCTTGTTTAGTGTTAGAATGGCTGGGTGAAGGAGTTAGTCTTGAAACACGTCTTGATTTGGCCTGAGAATGTAATCTTTTATATATTTTCATTTATGCTTATGTTCTCCATGTTGAGTGCATACATGCATGCTTTGGATAGTAGAGTTATGGAATCTTTAGCATTTTGGAGACGTGTCCTAATCATGTTTGTATCATATTTCATTTTGTTAAGTTTGTCAATATCTACATCTGATAAAAAAAACTAAAAATTTAAAATTTAAAAAAACAAAAATTTTTCAAAATTAAAAAAATGTTTTGTAAATATTTGTTTTCTTTGTTTTTGTTTTTAAAGTGTTTTTAGTCCAATGAAGAAACATGGTTGTATCATGGACAACCATGACTTGTTATAAACTTTAGATATTGCTTAAATTTATATTAGTTTTCTTGTGTTAGCCTCATATTTAAATTGATTCTTCCTAAAATTTGAGCACTTAATCTTAACTTTGACTTGTTATGCTAATTTGGAGACCATTTATGTTAATATAATATAGTTTATTTTTATAAAATTTTATGATTTGTTTGAATCTCTCTCAAAGTGAAATCCTAGATAATACTAAGTTAAGGACATAGGCCATCTTTCGATTGTTTAAGCCTTTCAAGTTTACCTGAATCCATTTCCTATTTCTAATTACCCTGTTGTGCTTAATGTTCTATTTTTCTTTGTCACCCACAAAATTTTAATTTAGCCTTTTTAATAATTTCAGACCCTTTCTTTTTACCTTTCACTCATAAGGCATATGCTCAGTTCGGATGTATCTTGGGTTATGCTATTGTTATGGGAGGATGGGAAGGATTACCAAAGCAAGTTTGTTTTATTCTATACGTCTATAAATTCAAAAAAATGACAAATGAAAATCAGCGAAGAAAAAGAATAACAAGTGGATGATTAATGAAAGTTCACTTTAAACCTGGATTTGTTACTTGGGAAATTATTTGTTCATTTCAAAGGTCTAAGAATAATGGAAGTGTCTTATGGGTTAATCAAGATTTAAATTTATCCTTCATCTTACCTTTTTATCCTAGCCTTACATTACAAGCTAAATAAAGTTCTAATGGTCCTTAATTTATTATTATTATACATTAGTGGAGAGAGGAAAGAAAAACAAACTTATGAGATTTTGTTAAAATAAACTAGCTTATATTAGTGTAAATATATCTAGTTTGTATGCAATGATTAGTGATAGAATAGCACACACACACACACGAGAAAATGCATCTTAAATATGAGATATACTCTTGAAATAAAGCATCAACTTGAATAATATCTGCATTTCATTTTAAGCTATAATTCTAAAACAACCCCTGAATACGTTTTGCAATGAGTCACAAGCTTTTAAAAAATCAATAATTTGGTTTATTTTCTTTTTTTTATCGCTTTAACTGCTCGAAACTAGCAGTAAGCTGGTTAAGAGATGTGATGAGACTGTGAAAATCCATATTTTCTAAGGCTAAATATCATCATTTCGCGTTAACATTTCTCATTAAACCCCTTGACTATAGCATTAGTGTGATAATTAGTATTTTAGTATCTTTGCATGAAAATATGTTTAAAAATATGTTTTTAGTGTGTTTTTCTATTTAATAATATTTTTTGTAATTTTTAGAGTCGTTTCGGTCTATTAAATATGTGTTTATTTTGTAAATAATCAAAACCATAAAAATAATATTGTGTTATTTTATTTTGAGTCTTACAGTGTTTGTAAATAAGTTTTAAATCTATAAACATGTTTTATAATATTTTTAGTAATTTCTAAAAATATTTTCGAGTCTTAAATAATATATATGTTAAGGTTTGTTAATTTTAGAAATTGTTATCCAATTTTAGTAATTTTGTGTGTTTTATTGTTTAATAAATATTTTTAAACTATTGTAAAAATTACGTTTATAAAATAATTAATTTTAGTTTGTTTATTTATTCTAGATTTGAAATCTGTAAGAAAAAAAGAGAAAAACGATGCAAAAAGAGGCAAAAATGGACCTCAATTACTGAAGAAATAAAAAAATAAAATAAAAATAAAAAGCTGACACATGGCATCCTATCAGCCATCTAATCTAACCGTTGAAGTCATCGCAGTCGTCCACGTGTCTAGGCCCCCTCGTAGAATCTGCGGCTTTGTGTCCCACATATGTGCGCCTCTACAGCCCTTCGATCAGCATACTATGACTCATCTAACAGTCACCTTTTGCTTGCTCGGTGCCAGCTCTCTCTAGTTGCCAGATCTGTCAACGCTTCGTCTTTGTCTAGCTATACAAACACTCCACCAAATCTAAAAGTGGAATTAGCACAATCTAGAGCTAATTCACACATAGAAGAGAAAATAAAAATAAAAATAAAATCGATTCTAAATGATTATGGGTGGCAAAAATAATTCAAAAAATCCCATAATAATCCTAAATTTCTATCCTACTTATATTCAACCTAAAAATATCCCAATAGATGATAAAAATATTAAAAAATGAATAAAAATGTAAAAAAATTTGTAAATATTGAATTTTCTCATCTATAAATACCCTCCCATGGCATGTATTCTTTACTCCTTCTTCTTGTGAGAAATTTCTCTCCTCTTCTAAAAATGTAGTTCTAAGTTTAGTTTTAGTTTTCTTAGTTTCTAGTTTTATGTTTTTATAAAATATTCTTAATTTATGTTTTAAAATATTTATGCTTAATAAAATTATGTGTGGTTTTATCTTCAATATGCCTTTCTAAATTTCAAAATATGAAAAAATTAGTTTCTTAAATTAAGGTAAATATTTTTAGTTTCTTAAAGTTTCTAAATTGCTATAATGTCAAAATTATTTTTAAAATACTTATTATTTTCATGTTAACTTAGCCAAAACTTTGGCAAAATGAAGTTTTGATTTATTGTAAACATAAGCTGACACTGATAATACTTAAAAATACTTTGATTATTCGTAGACTAGAAATGATACGGTAAATGCTTAACTGTAAATTTTGTTAGTCATTTTAATGAGTTAATTTTGAAATCATATATATTTATTAAAAATGAGTTTTTAATGCATTATAGACATGAATTGGCACATGAAACGCTTGGTAACTCTTGATTTATTGTAGACAAAATATGGCATATTGCATACTTAAATTATTGTAATAAATAATTTTAGAAGAACTAAAATATATTTAAATTAATTGCTAGAATAAAATCTTTAATCCCTATCGTTGTTAAAATTGTTGTTTCTTCTAAATTAATGAGCATTTATTGTTAAAGTCTTATCTTCTAATTAATTTCACTTATTAAAGTTCCAATTGGAATTCCAATTTAAGTCACATTTCCTATTGCTAAAGTTTAAAAAATCACAAAAAATCTAAAAATAAAAAAAGTAAAAAAATATGTAAATATTATAAATAAAATTATAAATAATTAACTTTAATTTTTAAATTTTTCAACTAAAATCAATATAGCTGATATATTAGACCTTTGTAATATTTTTTTCATGTAAAATCGATCTCCGATTCAATAAGTTTTATTACTTGTATAATTTTATACTTAAAGCTATATCATACTTATATTTTTAAACATAAACAGTCAAAGAAGGAGGAGATTGAGGGGACATGAAGCAGAAGAGGAGGAAGATTAATGAGGCTTGTCACACAGCTAGAGGAGAGGGTGAAGGGCACATGCGGGCAGTAAGTGGGATCACGAGGTGGAATGTTCATGGGGTGGGTTGCAATGTGGTGGCGCAGTGTCAGAAAGACAGAGTTGGAGTGTAGTGCCGAGATTCGTCGATTTTAGCGAGAGAGAGAGGTGGGGGTGTGGGTGGCGAGTGTTTGCTGGAGGCTACAGATTGGTGGAGGCAAAACCAGACACGGGGGAGAAAAGGGCAGGCTGACAAAAGGGCGAAAAGGAGAGGCTGACAAAAGGGTTAAAGTACAATTTTTTACGCTTTTAATTTTAATATTTTGAAAATTATTTACTTTTACCGAAATACCCTTCAATTTAGATGGCATATGATCAATTCCATACAAAAATTAATGTTTGCCAATTAAAATCGTCATTTTGCAGTTGAAAACAAAAGCTTAGGTTGTTTAAATTAAAAGAAGACTAATGATTTTAGCGAAAGGTTAGATATTAACGGAGCAATAAATCCTAAAAGAAGCCGACTTGTTCTCTTGTTGAACCTGCTTTGTTCAATTTAAAAAATTGCTTATTATATCAATTTTTGTATGGCCTGCAGGATCAACAATTATACAAAATAAATACTTTACTTACATAAGAATAGTTATAATGGGAATTCTAGAAATTAATACTGAAATGATGTGGCGATTGCCTTGTTAAAAAATAATGAGCAAGCAATTTTAAGGTTTGTTAGACAAATGTATTATAGCTAGTGATATAGTAAATAAATTGAAGTTAATAGCATCAAATAACGAAGATACTGCAAGGAATAGTTTGCGTTGATCACTTGGTCTGCAAAGTGCCTACCCAAAAAACTTGTAGGCGAACACATGGGATACTCATGGGACATTAACAAAACAGGGCAACCTTTTTGCTACCGGCTGGTAGGTATCGGTGGGTGACCCCTAAGAAGCGGCTTATAAACATGTTTGGTATGACGCAAAAAAAAAAAACTATTTTTAGCTTTTTTTTTTAGAAAAAGTTATTATTTGATATGTTTGAATCGACTTTTAAAAAATACTTTTAGCTTTTATAAACACTTTTAAGACAACTAATTATTTGGCGCTTATTAAAATAGGACTTATAGAATACTTTTTTATTTCTATTTTTTTACCTTTTATCAAGAAAAAATAAATTAAAGATTCTATTCATATTCTTAGATTTTATTATTTTTTATACCAACAAAAACTTATAACTTACATATAAATAGGTTTAAAATCTTCTAAAAAAAAAAAAATTTCTATATATTATTCAAATAATAATTAAAAATTTATAATTTATCCTTTTTTTTTATTGCTTAAAAATTAAAAGACAAACTACCCCGCCCTTATTAAAAAAGCGAGACAAACACCAGTGCTGGTTGCATTAATGTAGGGAAAGCTCCAAAGCTATAAAGGAAAAATTGAAGTCGGTGTTTGAAAGAGTGGTAGGAATCAATGATGGGAACCACTTTGATTATAGCATATGAGAGTTTTATACTGTAACAATTTTTTTTATTGTTACTGTAACATATGAGAGCTTTTTACTATTTATAGTTAAGTTTATGGTAGAAATTAAATGGTAGAAACCACTGTCAAACACATAAAAGATTTCATTGTCATGGAACACCTTAAGGAGTGGGGCCAGGTAAAGTCATTGCATTTTGTCTTATTCAATTGGTCTTGCATCTATCGTTTGCATAATGGACCCCAAATGCTTTTCTTCCTCGCCCACTTTGTTGTCTTAGATGTTTAACCTGTCCTGTCTTGGTCATGTCTTTGAGGAAATTTTTCTAGTGCAAATATCTCTTTTTAGCAATCAATGGAGCATGTATTTTATTTGGACTTTCATGTGATTGGTAGGGTGGTAAGGTAGTGATATGGCTATTATCGGTGGGACCACGCTGGAAAGCTTTCACCTAAAGAACACAAAAAACGAATGGAAAAAAAAAAAAATGGAATCAGGACTAGTAAGAAGGAGTGGTTTATAAGGTGACATGTGGTTTTAGAAGTGTGGAAGAAAAATCCTTTCTGAGTTGTTTTTTCTTTGAATTTGATATGTTTATATTGTTTTGCTCCAATTTGGTTCTAGATTTTGAAACTATAAGACAAATAATTAAACTAAAATTAACTATTTGATATACAAAATATTTATAAAAATTAGACGCATTTTTTAACAAAAATAACTTAAAGCACAATGAATATATTAAAAATACATATTTATACCTTTTTTGCCAAATTGATTCAAAAAAAGTTATTTAACATATAAATGCTTTAATTAAAAGATTTAATGACAAAAAAGTGTAAAATTATGATATTTAGCTACATAAAATGTGCACATTTATGTGTTCATTAGGAACAAAGATCAAGCTAGAGGTTTTTTTGCATGAAAATTGACAAAGTAAGTATTAAGTGAGAGTGGACTACACTTGTAATATTTTATGATGGATCTGAAGCTTTAGTTATTTTATTACATACTATTTAGATTATTATCTACAAGTTTAATCCTCATATATATAACAATTATATGTTAAATTTATAGTTAAATTAATAATCATAGTATTTTATTGATTTTTTTCAAGTATTCATAATATCGACAAACAACTAAAAATAAAAAACATGTTATTTGCTTGTAGAGCATCAATCTTAACATCACGCCCAACAATGACGATAATATTAAAATTTAAGTAGATGTAGGTGCTGGGGTTGTGCTCGGAAAACCTTCCGACGAGTGCTCCCTAGCTGTCCGGGCACCCTACTTGGATATAGCCATTTTTCACATAAGTCCGAGACTCCCCTTTGATTGGCACTTTCTCTCGAGGTGCTCTCTAGAGCCTCCACTGGCTGTAGCACAAGGCGTTGTCTTCTTGAAAGGAGCACATGCTTAGGACAGACTGATAAGGCCTACAACTAGGCAACAACTTATCTTTAAAGGTCGATACATGGCCTCATCTCAACTCTTAGATGAAGGGCTAACCCTCTTTCGAGATCGTGACACTTGTCACCAATTACCTGACACCATCTGATGGGACACATGGGCCACGGGTCAAACCCACCTAACACCCAGTCCAAGTGATAGCCTATAATTATAAAGCATTTACTCCACCTAAGAGGTAATGTGGACTTTCTCACCTAACCCTACTCTCAATCTCGACCGAACAGGTATCTGACTTAAGCGTTGGAGAGCCTTTGGCCGACACCACACCAGTACCCCTTGATCTCCAAGACATCCTTTCCTCTTGTTGCAAGTTCGCCTCAATAAGTCGAGTAGGCAGGCAATCTGACTACTAGGCACAGCCACACGTGGCGTTGATCACCAACAGAGCAAGTAAAGCATCAACAGCTTGGTGCTAGAAGGAGGGCGCCATGCCTTTCCAGCATCCTTATTCTTAGTATTCACATTCGTTAACAGCCACATTCAGCATGGCTACAAGAGGGTAGGACAAGGCTACCTAGCAAGAGGGATCGAGAAACACCTAGAACTAGAACCAGACCAGACCTCATAGGAGGCCCCACACAGTTAGGTTCTGATCAGGTGGCCAGGGCAGCGAAGGCAGAGCAATCCCGGCCGTGGAAGACCCAATCCAAGAATTGACCGCCGTGGTGCACCTTCTCATACATCAAATGGCACAGCAACAGGCATAGCAACCGCCCTTACTCTCCTTCTATAGGCTCAGAAAGATTGGACATGTGGTCAAGTAAGGCCAAGGAATGACTCCCATAACAAAGCAGATTTTGAGCAAGTTAGACCCTAGGCCTCAGAAAGCGCCTCTATAACCAACCAACTAGCCAAAGAAGGTCAGCTCGGGCCTAGAGATGGCCATGACCATTCCTTGCAAGATTCCCAAGCCTCAATCTTTGACAGGCTTGGGGACCGGGAGCTCGCCTTGCCTGAGACCAACCTTAGGCTAGAGACAACGACAAGGTAGAGGGTAGCACCCCATATAGGATGGAGCTATTTGAAGATACCAACTGCTAGTAGTTGTGAGACCTACAGCAGTAGATTGATCAAATCAGGAACAATTGCTATGGAGTGGACGAGGGTGGCATGCCTAAGACACCCTTCACTAATGCCATCATTAAGGCCCCTATGCCAAACAAACTCAAGGTTCCCCAAATTAAGGCCTAGGATGAAACAATAGGCACTAACATGCATGTTGAGCTCTAGAAGGGCCACATGATGTTGCAAAATGCTAACAATGCCGCTATGTGAAAGGCATTCTCGTTGACCTTGGTCGGCCCTGCTCGACAGTGGTTCCAGCTTATAGAGTGAGGCACAATGAGTTCTTTTTGATAGCTATCCTAGGAATTCTCTGTAGCCTTCTCCTTGTCTAGAACAAGAAGGAAGGAGGTCATCCACCTCTATGCTATAAAGTAAGGAGACAGAGATGTACAAGATTACATCATTCGCTTCACATGAGCAGCATTAGAGGTGAGGCATATTGAAGATGAAACCCTCAAACATGCTTTCAGTTAGGAGATAAGACACAAGCGCTTACTCTAGTCACTTGCTCGAGAGCAACCAGGTAACTTTTCACAAATGTTAGTGTATGCCCAAAGGCACGTAGATGCAACAGATTACATGAAGAGCCGCCGTGATGGAGAGGGGAGCAACAAGAAAGGTAAAAAGAACAAAGATTGACCTGAGCAAGGGGAGACAGATCAGAGCAAGGAGTCAAAAACCAACAAATTAAAGGTTTCTGCTAGGAAATTTCAAAGCTACATACCTCTGGTTGCCACCATTGACAAGTTGCTTAACTAGGTGAGCAACCACAACCTACTGGTAGAACCACCTCCACTAAAAGAAAACCGAGCAAGGCGGGACTAGAACAAATATTGAAACTTAGACATTGGGCAGAACACACAAGACTACATTCAACTAAAAGACTAGATCGAGAAACTCATCTATGATAGGTTCCTCAAGGAGTTTGTCAAATGAGTCCTTACCCCCAGTAATAATGCTAGAAGGAGCGACCAGTCAGGCTAAGAAGGCCAGTCGAGAGCACAGAACACTAAAGGTGGAAACGCCTGGACCTGTCAAATATTGTGTATACAATCTTCAGTGGGCTAGTTACTAGAGACACCATGAGTGGTCGGCAATTATATACTAAGGAGGCCTGCCTAGTTAAAAGGGGGATTTAATGAATATGTCTAAATACACAAATATGATATGCCAACAAGAGGATGTTGCAATTACCTTCATGAAGGAGGGGTTAGATAGGCTCATCCATCTACATAATGATGCCTTAGTATGTGAGCTCCAAATTACAAACGATATAGTTTGGCGTGTGTTAATCGACAATGTTAACTCGGCTAACATTTTGTTCAAACAAGTATTCTACAAGTTGAAGATTAGCAACATTGTACTTGTCTTGGTTAGAATCCTACTTTATGGCTTCTTAAGAGAGTGTGTCCGAGTAGTAGGTAAGATCTATCTGCTAGTCACTTTCGGTGAAGATCGTGCTCCGGTCACATATCTCGTTGAGTTCCTCATGGTCAACAAGCCCTTCTAACACAATATCATCATTAGGAGGCCGACTCTTAATGCCCTATAGGTTGTGGTCTCCACCTACCACTTGGCTATGAAGTTTCCAACCAAGAATGGAGTCGACATAGTAAGGTCAAGACAAAAGGACTCTAGGGAATGCCATGCCAAGGCTATGAAAGAGGCAACAGTTCAAAGTTGAACAAGTCGGCCATTTATAAGGTAGATAAGGTAAAATTAGCTACCAAAGAGAGACCAAAAATGCTAACCAATCTTGACCTGTAGTTCCTCGAGGAGGAAGTACGGGCAACTCCCATAGAAGATCTAATCCTTTACCATTTGGACCCCTAACATTCCGACCAAATGGTCATGCTTAATTCTCAATGGAAGCCTGAGATCTAGGCAAACCTAGAAAAGTTCCCCATGAAATATCAGGACGTGTTTGCCAAGTCCTACGAAGACATGCCTGGGATCGACCCTAGTGTCATCAGCCACCATTTGAACATTAATCCCAGGCACAAGCTGAATATCCAAAAGAGAAGAGCCTTCAATCTGGAGAGATACACCACCATAAATGAGGAGGTACATAAGCTATTAAAGGTATATTTATCCAGAAAGTTACTTACCCAAAATGGTTGGAAAATGTAGCCTTGGTCAAAGGGGCCAACAGGAAGTGGTGACTCTGTATTGACTTTAAGGACTTAAATAAAGCCTGCCCAAAAGAATACATTCCCTAACTTGGATCAACCAACTGGTAGATGCAATCATCGGCTACAAACTATTGAGCTTTATGGATGCCTATTCTAAATATAATTAGATCAGAATGGCCGAGGAAGATCAATTCAAATGTGTTCACCTATTAGCGCTTAGTAAACAAGATGTTTTCTCGGCAATTAGGAAGACCATGGAAGTATACATTGATGACATGCTCATGAAATATGTCCAAACAATTGATAGCATCATTGACCTCTGAGGTAGATTTGACATCCTTTAAGAATACAAGATGAAATTCAATCTAGCCAAGTGTTCATTCAAAGTGGAGTTAGGGAAATTTTTTGAATTCATGGCCAACCATCATAGCAGTTAGGCTAATCCTTCTAAGGCCCAAGCCTTGGACACACGTTCCCCCTACATAGTCAAGGAAGTCTAGAAGCTCATTGGGATGATCGTTGCTCTATCGACAAGCGCTAGCCTTTTAAAGCACTCAAGGGGGGGTTTAAATGGAGCAAAGAGTGTGAGAAAGCACTCTAAAGCCTTAAGAAATACCTGGCCACACCTTTGGTTTTATCCAAACCTCTAACGAGGGAAACACTTTGCATCTACCTAGCGCTATTTGAGAAGGCGGTCAGCTTGGTCCTTGTCCTAGAAAAAGGAGATATCCAGAAACTGGTCTACTACATTAGCAAGGCATTCCAAAGAGCCGAGGAATGGCACCCGGCATTAGAAAAGCTAGCATTGGCCCTTGTTACCTCTACTCGAAAGCTCTGAACATACTTCTAGGGGTACATTATCCAAATCATGACAAAGTACCCCTTGCGCCAAATCCTCTTGAATCCACAAATTTCTAGTTGAATGGCCAAGTAGTCAGTCGTGCTTGGAGAATTTGATGTACATTTTGTATATTTCAAGCTCTGGTTGACTTTATAGCTTAAGTTCATGTAAACTGATCAAGCCACTCCCTCAGCTGAAAAGGCACCTACGAAGGACTCTAATCCCGCTAGTGGTAGCGCAAGTGGACCCAAACCTATATAGAAACTATTCATGGATAGGTAATCAAGCACGAAGGGGTCAGGTGCTAGACTCATCCTCATTAGTCCAGATGGCTACAAGGCCAACTACATACTCCAATTGGATTTCCAGGCCTCCAACAATGAAACTGAATATAAATCCATGATAGCCAGCCTTAGAATCGCACGGGAACTTAAGGTGGACCATATTAATGTTCATAGCAATTCTATGCTCATGGTCCGACAAATGACCAGTGAATTCCAAGCCCAAAATGAGTGCATGACTGCTTATCTAGGTGAGGTCAAAACTCTGCTTGGGCAATTCAAGAGTTTCACAGTCACCCAAATTTCCAAAGTAGAAAATGCAGAAGCTAACACCCTTACTTGGCTAGTTTTAGACCTTGAAGAGAGCAGCCTCATGTTAGTATCGATCGAGAGGCTTGCCGAGCCGAGCACTAGAAAAGAATAAGTGAGTGAAGTTGTCGATTAAATAAGAACTTAGATAGACCCAATCATCTGATATATGACCACAGTTGAAATGCCCGGTGACTAAGAAAAGGCCAGTGCGTTCATAACAGTTCAGCCTAGTATTCGATGATTAAGGGAAGATTTTACAGGCGCGGCGACACCACACCCTACTAGAGGTGTGTCGCACCATAAGAGGCTCAGTATCTCATAGAAGAAATCCATAGTGGTCTGTACGGCAACCACGTAGGTGGGCGCTCTTTGTCCTTGAAGTGCCTTTGCTAAGGCTATTATTGGCCAACTATGGACTAAGATTGTAAGGAATACACTGGCAAATGTCTCAAGTGCTAGCAATTTGCTCGTGTGATAGGGCATCACGCCGAGCTACTCAACCCAGTCGTGTATGCCTAGCCATTCGCCAAATAGGTCATCGATCTCATAGAACCTCTCCCCATGGCCAAAACACAATTCAAGTATTACATAGCAGCCATTGACTATCTTACGAACTAGGAAGAGGTTGAGCTTTGTCAATATTGCATCTCACATGTAATAGTTACTGACAATGCCAAGCAGTTTGAAGTAGCAAGCCTCCTTTGGATGTGCAAGCAGCTCAACATCAAAAGGTGTTCTTGTCACGAGATATCCCTACAGTAACGAGCAAGTTGAAGCCATCAACAAGACCGTTAATAACAACCTGAAACAAAAGTTGGAAGGCCTCCAGGGAGCTTGGATCGACAAGCTACCAAAGGTGCTCTTGGCGTATCGTACAACTGTTCAGATAGCCACATGAGAAACTCCTTTCTCTTTAGTCTACAAAGCTGAGACTGTGATCCTGGCTGAAGTTGGCTGGCCGAGCTATAAAGTGGAGCATTACGACGAGCAGCAAAACGCCAAGCTCATGATGGCTAAGCTTGACCTTGTAGAAGAAAAGTGAGATGCAGCATTCATTTGGACAGCAGCTTGAAATCAAGTTGTTGCCCAATACTATAATAAGTGGGTGCAACATAGAAGCTCCAAAGTTGGGGGCTTAGTCTTGAAAAAAGTGATCATACAATAGCTCAAGCTCGGATCCTTTGGACTAAATAGGACGGACCATTCAGAGTGGTCGGCATTATCCGACCATGCATGTACAAAATTACTAACATCGAAGGGAACATGCTAGCCCATCCTTGGAATGGTAAGCACTTGAAAAGATTCTATTGTTGACTCAGGAGCCAAACCACCTTTTTTGACCTTTGGCCCCAATATTCTTTTTTTAAAAGACTATAAAGATCTACAGACCAAGGTGCAACACATGTATGAAATATACATCTATGAAAACATGAATTCAAGAATTTCTTCTAATTAAAAAAAGGGGGACCAAGACGACATCATAGTATGAGCTTGGACCGCCTTCCTTAACTCAAACATTGGAGAAAGCCTCTCTTAAGTCCTAAAAAAATAGGGCCATTAAAACTTCCAACTAGGGGATTGGTCAACATAAATCCTGACCATAGGTGAACTTGAAACGCCAATTCACCAGTTGACCATGAACTATTCAACTTGGTCACACTATGCACTATTTAACCCTGGGGACAGAGGACTCCTGACCATTTCTAGATGTATGAATCCTAAAGGACCAAACAAATCTGGGAGAGTATAAGGGGATTGACACCACCATAATCCAAGCCCAAACAAAACATGCATATGCTCAGCAAATAAAAAATAAATATAATAAAAATAATATATCAACAATATTGATAAATCCGAGCAACTCAACTTGGAAAATTTGAAATATTATCACACATAAATGAATGTCTAGGGGAAGTAAAATAACCAGGAACCTCCCATGCCCGAGCACAAATGAAAAAAAAAGAAAGAAAGAAGGCTAGGCATTCTCAGCCTTCCTGGTTTCTAAGTCGATGACCGCCTATTTTGAGCCCTACTCCTGCTTGCCACCATCCTGGTTGGCCAGAGCTGGGGTCCTTGCGTCCCTGCCTCCTTCCTCCTCCTCCTCAAGGTTGACCACAAGCGACCAATCCATCATAGCAGCCTTAGGATGCTTTGGTAGAAGGTACCCTTATAAATCCTTCATCCCTATGTAATAGTTATCAACAAACTCGTTGGAATGCTTGAAGTCTTACACCACTTGGGTTAGTTTGCCCAACAACTCCTCCTAAAGGAATCTCTCATGTTCCACTATCGCTGCACGAACGATCTCCCGTGCCCCAAGGAGGTTGGCATTGGCACTCTGAGCTTCCTCTTAGGCCCAACTAGCTTCCTCCTTGGCTTGTTCTAACTCGGTCCTAACCTGGGCTAGCTCACCAAGCTCTTCTCCAGCTTCTTCTCCACCTTAGTGGCTAGCTTGCCAGCCTGGTTGGCCTTATCTTGATCTATGCTGGCCCGCTGCTAGGCCTTGAGGTTAGCTATCTTCAAGCCCATGCAAGCTTGCAAAATGCAAGATAAATCAACCATGTCAAAAGAAGCTCAGAATTCAAAAAAAAAAAAAAGAAGAAGAGAGAGAAAAACAGACCTAAACAAGCTGTCGTAATGCCATGCCATAGCAGTTCTAGTAGGACTTGTGTCAGATAGAGCTAAAGTATTCCTCTAGGGGCATTACATCCCCAGAGTACTCTACAACTAAGGGGCGAATGGGATGCCGCCTCCTTGGGCGCTCAACTAGAAGAACTACTACTGGAAGAGGAAGTGAAGCATCTTGGCTGGTTAAGGCCCGTTGAGCCACCTGTCTAGGCTGCTTGCTACTTGGGGGAACTATCACCTTGGTTGCCCAACTTGCTCAGGTGTTTTTCTTTTCAACCCTGCCTTTGCCTTTGCCTTTGCCTTTGCCTTCGCCCAAGCATTGGAGCTCTGCCATTTACCAAAGCCTCTTATCCTTAGAAAGCTGGTGAGTTGACATATCTACAAAACAAGAAAAGTGAAATTAATTAAAGGTCAGGAAAAGCACTAATAATGACAAAAGACTAGTCATCAGGTCAAACCTTTAATTTAGAGCGAGCCTAGTAGGTAAAGCAGGCTGATCATGTCCTCGAGGTCCTTGTCGACTATTGGTGGCCCTAAATTGGGGGTACCACCACACGAGTCCTCAAAAGTAGAAGATAATGGCTACATCGCCTATCACCTTGGTCGGGAGAAACTAGGTCCAAATCCATAGGCTACGCTTTACTGAGCTACTATTACTTGCCCAGCTTGCCGAGTAAGTGCGATGTTATCTTATTGGGGGTTCATTGAGCTGGAACCTCTAAACCAGTGTAATTGGCTACGCTAACCTTGCTTAGCAAAAATGATTGTTTTCAAATAACATCGGGCCTTGTCAATAGCTCCTTGGTAGCTACAATGACCGTCTTCAACGCCCACGGCCTTTTCGACCATAAGTGCACCTGCTCAAACCTTATGGACCTAATCGACGGGAATTACCTCCTTGGGCTAGGACAGCAATCTCCGATCAGCATAGAACCACTGAACTTCCATAACTTGTTTGAGTCTCAGTTTTTAAGAATGAAATCCTTAACAAACCCTGTGAAGTAATACCATCCGACCTATCAGGGAAGCTTCTTTATCTTGAACATCTATCTAAATGCTTTCCATGGCATCTTTGTCATATAGCAATACATCCATAACACATAAATACTAATAAAGGAGCAATAACAGTTCAGATTTAGTTGAGTGGGATACACGTTTAAGTCATTTAGGGCCCGACGCATGAAATGATGAAACAAAAGGTGGAGTTCGGCTCAAAAAAACTCTGCGTAAAGTGTGATTCATTCCTCTGATAGTTCCACTAGAGTATCTCTAGCTGCTGGCAAAATCAGAAGGACATTGTTAGGAATCACATATTCTTGACAAAGGGTTTTAAGCCGAGCTTGTGTCATGCTGTATATTAAGTTGCCAAAGTCTGACCAGGTCGACACCCTATAGGCCACTACACCTTAGACCTTTGTCTCCAAAGCCAATGGCACTTCATCCTTATCGTCGGCATTATCGCCTCACTAGCGTGGTTGCCTCTTTTCGATAACATCTTCCTCAACGACCACTTCACCCATTATTTGGGCCTCTTTAGTTGTATTCCAGTCAGCGGGCTCGGCCTAGTCACAGCAACTGCCAAACGAGCATGCTCCTGAGCAGTTACTCGAGACATGTCTATGGTGGCTACCCTGATGTAAGGTTCCTCCCCCTACACGATCTAATCAGGATTGTTCCTTCAATCAGATCTAGGAATTCATGTTCAGGGGGCAGTCTCATGTTCCAAGCTAAGGATCTAGGCTAACCAGGCCACCTCTTCTTGACTGGTGCTTGGTCATCACCCCTGTACTCTCCCTATCCTCGAATCCTACTGGGTTGGTCTTAGTGCTGTCATCCAACAAAGAAATTCTTGATAACTAGTTCTTAGAATCACTCAACTCATTCAAGTTCATGTCTGGGAGTTACCTATTCAAGATTATTTAATCGAGTCTAAAAGGTTCTTCAAGATCACAAGCCTTTTGCACAGCAACTAAAGACGCTAAACTCTCAATAATTTGGAAGCAATGTGTGCTAAAGGAGCAAGCGTCGACTACTATTTACAGTTGAAGGTCAGGTGTGGAAACTGAAGGGGCATAATGATTGCACAATCAAGGAAACCACCAATCGTGTGCTAGCACATGGCAGCTAAGCTTGACTAACTACCCTCTTGAATTTGAGATCCTGAAGACAAATTCTAAGACCATCTTCAACTGACCAAACCCTCAAGCAGAATGCACCCAAGCCGACCATCAAATAGGTACACTAAGGGGCTACTGCTTAGTTCCCTTTCCAAAGAGCACTCCATGGTTGTCCAAACACCTTGCTCAAATATAGCCATTTTTTACATACATTTGAGAGACCCCTCTGATTGAAACTTCTTCCTGAGTTGCTCCTCAGAGCCTTCGTTGGCCGTTGCATAAGACGTCGTCTTCTTAGGGGGAACTATTCCTTGGGCCGGACTAATATGGGCTATAACTAGGCAACAAATTATCTGCAAAGGTCAACACATAGCCTCATCTCAACCCTTAGATGAAGGGCTGGCCCTCTTCTAGGATTATGATACTTATCACCAACTACTTGACAGCACCTGATGGGACACACTGGTCACGAGTCAAACCCACCTAACATGCAGTCCAAGTAATAACTAACAAATAGAGAGCATTTACTCCACCTAGAAAGTAACGTGGACTTACTCACCTAACTCTACTCCCTATCTCGGTTGAACAAGTACCTGACTTAAGCGTCGGAGGGCCTTTAGCTGGCTTGATCTTCAAAGGGTCCCTTCTTCTTGTTGTAGGTTCACCATGGGAAACCGAGATAAGCAGGGTAGGTAGTCCGACCACCATGTGCTGTCACACATAGCGTTGATCACTAGCAGAGCATCAATAATAGGTTTTCATTAATCTCTCCATATGCATAAGAATATCAAATTAAACTTTTAAGAAATATTCAAGTGATTGGTTTTGGGCATTGAGTATTAATATTTTATCCTCTATTGTAAGGAATCATAACTCAAAATTAACTCTTCTTTGCCTAATTTTTAGCCAAAAGAAAAGTTATGCACTATGCCACTATCGATGAAGGCCAACTATATAATGTGTGAAGCATAGACATGATGCCTTAAGGAGTAAAATGTTGTAATATGTTTTTGGAGACATTATATAGATAAAGAGTTTATTTATTGTTTATTTATTCATTTTATAAATAAATATTGTCCTTTTTTTTGTTCATATTTGTTGAATATATGATAGGTAAACAAAAGTTTAAGATTGTCAGTCTAAACCTTGAAGAACCATGCATATGATGGATAGATTATGTGGAAGACATGATTCTAAATGTAATGATCTAAATTACAAGATCTGCAATTATGTTGTCTACATCCCTAACAGGAGATAACTGGTCTTGGCCATTGGAGTGGGACTCTGTTAGTAGAAACATTGGTACATTGTCATAGGTGACAATGTATTGGATCGAGACATAAAGTTGAATTGATTTAGATTAATAATTCTGTTTGTACAGATCAATTCACTTTAGACAATTATATGTGTTGTGTCTTAATTCTAAAATCTAATGGGTCTGTTATCTTGACTTATGCCTTTTGATGTACCAAAAGGTAACATCCAGACTTTAGATGGTATGCATATTGATATATTAGAGACATGACTCTTGATAGTATAGACATGTTATTCATAGTTATGGAATCCATATCTTTTTTTGTAGAGTTAATGATATTCGCTTATATGCGTTATCCTATGATTGGAAGATTAGAGCGCTCAACCATTTAGATGCATAGGTGTAACTAAACGGATACTGTCTTTAGATAGTAAGTTTTCCAATGGTGAGATAACAGAATGCAAGCTAAAAATAATCAAGAAGGTAAGACATAATTTATCCTTAAACTGATTATGAATATCCTATAGGGATACGACACATTATGATATGTCATGAACACTTATCTGATTAGGAGCTTTATAATTTTATATAGTTTAAAAGTGCAACTCTAAGCTTTTAGTAGAGTAGCATTAGAGTTGATAATTATAAAATACGTATCTAGAATATTGTATTTTATAATTATCAAAGCACAAACTATATAGATCCATTAGGTTCCTCTTTGTTAGCTCATAATAAATTCTATAATGATACGTCGTGCTTTTTCAAGAAATTGATGACTTATGTTAAATTATTAGACTGACTGAAATTTGATAGGATCAGTTAATTCATGTCTATTTATCAGTTGAATTAATTTTGTGAACTAATTCAAGATAAACATATTGAATCATTGTTAATATTTATTTTCTATGAGATTATCTGGATATGACTGTTTTGATTAGATAACTTCTTTATTAGGTTATTTAAATTAAAACTGAGGCTCTATCTAAAGAATCGTGGGTAGAAAATAAAATTTTCTCAGGGATCATATTATCACAAGTTCAGTAAGCCAATCTACTAGTTCGGCCTATGCAATAAGTTCAGCAGGCTGATGATAAGTTTAGACTACCGATCTAACGATTATCTGAATACACGTTTTTGGCACGATTTTATTAAAAGTTGATCTAGATTTAAATTTTTGAAGCATTATCTGATAATGATTAACCCAGTTTTAACCTCTATAAATATGGGGTGAGTTTTCTCAGTTATTCAGATCAGTTGGGAATTAAAGTGGGTACTCTACTATGAGAAACTCTAAAACTCCCTGAGGGCTATTATTCACAATTAAGAACCTTAGCTCTAGTCTTCTCAATTGGTTGGAAGGAGAGTCACCTTTGGAAGAGCTATATGATGTGTGCCCACTCCCACTCCAATCGTGATAGAGAATAGCAAAAAAGACCAGTTTATTGAAGCTCTTCTAGAACGTTCTTTTCTTCACTGATTGCTAGTCTTCTTCAATATGCAAAGGTTAGTAAGATCTATGATTAATTTATGTATATTGCATGTCAAACTTGTGTTTTAAAAAAATACTCTAATTCAAATTTTTTTTAATTTCTGTTGCGTACTTCTTTTCCAACAACTAGTATCAGAGCCATGGTTTTCATGTAAATTTACGAGTTTGTGATCATGCTATATATATATAGATTATGTGATCTTATTCTCTCTTATGGTTGAATATAATTTTAGAGAGTTGGCACTCTAGGGTTTCTATATACATATTCAAATGTTGCCATGAGATTATATGGTGAATGTTTATTAATTAAATATGGTTAATTAAATTATTATTTAATCATTTATTAATTAATTAATTTGTGCCGGTTATGGTTCCATAGAGGTTAGAATATGTATCTAGGTTTTTCTTATATTAGATGGCGGTCTCTCATCATCATCTAGGAATTATTATTTAATTTTAAATTTGTAAAAATTTTGTAATTAAATAATCATTCAGAGTGAAGACGAATCGAACAGATGGATGATAGCAGTTCCATTCATTTTTCCCGAGTCTCTAAAATTTTAAAGTTTTGGATTGTTCAAAATAAGATTGAAAAACTACTTAAAAATTATTTTTTGGAAAAACATGAGTTCAACACGGTCAGTAGGCCAAACCCTTAGGTTCGGCAAGTCGATGATCATAGATCTGCAAGCCAAACTTCCAGTTCAGTTAGTCGTCTACGGAGGAGGATTTTGTTAGCTCTGGCGGTAAGCCAAACTTTCAACTTTGGCGAGCCGATGGGGCATGACCGGTAGGCCGATGACACAAATCAACAGGCCGATAGAAAGCTATAGGCTTTCAGAAGAGGTGCATTTTTCTTTGCAATTTTGATTTATTTTTGAGATAGTTCAAAGGAATATGAGATTCTATGATGACTGGAAAAATGAAGCATTTGATTTATGTCGGATTGAAGACTTGAAGATGTATGCCATATGAAGAAGGATACAACTTAAAGCTACAAGGATGAAGAATCGATAATATGTTTCGATTGATCTTTTGTAATCTTTATTTTTCTTTTCTCTAGGATGGAATCATAATATTACGGCTATTTATTATTATTTTGCATATTGCTTTGTTTATCTACATTATAATATAATTTACTATGTATGTTGATAACATGCCATATAGAATAGGAAGTGCCGCTCATTAAAAATTGTCATGCATGTTAACATAAAACCTTGGTTTTCAAAATATTAAGTTAGAGAAGGTTTTCAAATAGAGGACCTATAGGCTCCATCGTTGGTTTATAGGTAGCACGTGGTGGCCTAGACCCCAAGGAAGGGATTTCATCATATACCAGGTTAGATATGTAAAAAGATAATTTATTTTAGCTTGAGTTATCATTATACACCCCTAGTTAGCGATTATAAATCATAGATAAAATAGTTGAAATAATGGTTATACACTCAAGTTAATTTTATTAATAACCTCCTCAAAAAGCTTTATTAATAAAATAAATGGCCAAAGAAAATGATTATTAATAGATGTTGTATCAGACGGGTCCTGGATGACATATATTAATCAGAAGGGATCCATATTTCTAATTGAATTTGACAAGTTTCCCCGAGGCGGCTTGTTGAATTCTGAGTTAGGAATTATTATTATAAGGATGTGATTTTTTCAAGATTTTGACACATAAACACAATTGTATGTTTAATTAATTATGTTATCTTTCTAAATTATTATGGCATGTTTGCTTATATTTGGGATATGAATCTTTATTATAGATTATAATGTCCAAAAATGCTTTATCTTTGATACTCGATAAAAATTAATTAACTAGTGAGAATTACAATGATTAGAAAAGGAACCTCAATATCATCCTATCCTTTGAGAAACTAAAATTTGTGCTCACAACACCGTGTTCTCCCGAACCTACTAGGGAATCCACTAATGTGCAAATCCAAATGTACAATTGCTGGAAAGATGCCAATGAGCAGGCTTGTTGTTGTATTATGGCTAGCATGAATAGCATGTTGCAGGCTCAACATGAAGATTATGAGACTACAAAGTAGATCTTGGATAATCTTAAAGATATGTTTGGAGACCAAGCTATGACAAAATGGCAAGGGGCTCTTTGAAAAGTTTTGAACTACAAACAAAAACCACGGACTCCTATGAAGGATCATATGATGTTGGTCATGGGTTACCTCGTTGAGGCTCAAGCCCATGGAGTTGATATCGATGCTGAGTCATGCATGACAATGGTTTTTAAGACTCTGTCAAAGGAGTTCATCTCGTTTAGAGCTTCATACAATTTGAGCAATAAACAATATGTGACCTTAACGGAGCTGATGAAGTAGTTACAAGAGTTCAAAAATTTGATTAGGGAAACTCTTGTGGGTGGCGAGGCCAACTTGGTAGCTACATCCGATTCCAATCCTAATCCAGGGAAAGGAAGAAAGTAAAAGGCTAAGAATAGGAAATCTTCAATTCCTACAAATGGCAAGAATAAGAAGAAGAAAAAAAAAGAACTTAAAGAAGTTGAAGTGCTTCTACTATGGGAAGGTTAGGTACATCAAGAAGAATTGCAAGGACTTCATTTCCTGAGAAGGTAAGTGTGAGCTTCAGGTCATTGAAACTTGCTTAGTTAAGGAATCAAGTAACACTTGGGTCATAGATTCTAGAGCAACTAATCATGTTTGTATTTCTCTACAGGGGTTCAAAGAAACGAGAAGTCTGTTGCATGAAGACTTCATGCTTCGGATGGGCATTGGATCCTTAGTGTTGGCTGAAGCAGTGGGAGATGTCTATCTTTACTTTGATAATTATAGGATTTTGGTTTTGCGAGATTTTTTTTTATGTTCCTAAACTTAAAAGGAATTTAATATCTACAGCTTGTTTATTTAAAGATTTAGTTTCTTTTAACAATAAAGTGGTGATTCATAACAAATGTTTTATCTATGATGGATGGATGCAAAACAATCGATATTTTATCAAACCTAAGATGGACATGCTGCTTAACACTAAGGTTAATGATAATAATTCTAAAAGAATTAAGACTTCTCACTCTAATAAAACTTATATTTGGCATTTGTGACTATGTCATATTAGCCTGAATAGGATTTGAAGGGCGGTAAGGGATGGATCTTTAAGTCACTTAAAGGTGGAATCTATACCACAATGTGAATCTTGTTTGGAGGGCAAAACGACCAAAAGACCATTTGGGTCTAAAGGCAATAAGGTTGAAGGGGTTTTGGAACTTGTGTATGGTGATGTTTGTGGTCCCATGAATGCCTAGGCACAAGGAGGGAATGAGTACTTCGTCACTTTTACTGATGATTACTCAAGGTATGGGTAAGTCTACTTAGTGCATTATAAAAGCGAAACTTTTGACAAGCTTAGGAAGTTTTGGGCTGAAGCAAAAAAGCAATTAGGTAAACCCATAAAGGCACTGCTATCTAATCAAGGTGGTGAATACCTCTCCGATGAATTCTTGGAACACTTGTTAAAGAATAGGATTTTATCTCATTAGATTGCGCTAGGCACTCTACACTAGAATGGTCTAGCTAGGAGAAGGAATAGGACTTTGTTGGATATGGTTAGGTCCATGATGAGTTATTCATCATTACCTTTATCCTTTTGGGGATATGCTCTACAAACCACATGTTATCTTTTGAACAATGTGCCTTGAAAATCGGTTCCTAAAACTCCTCATGAGTTGTAGATGAGGAAGAAGACATCCTTAAACCATATTTGCATATAGGGATGTATGGCTTATGTCTTGTATAAGGAAACAAATAAGTTAGAAGCACGTTTAGAAGTTTATGTGTTTGTAGGATATCTAAAAGGGACTAAAGGAGGTTATTTCCATAACCGAAAGGAAAATAAGTCCTGGTTTCAAGAAATGCAACATTCCTTGAGGGAAGTTATATGAACGACTTTAGGCCTTGAAGTAAAATGGTACTCAAGGAGTTGGTAAGTGATTCGATCACTCCGAGGGTTCCAGTAGAAACCAGTCCAATCAATGTAAAAAGCCAATAGAACAACAACTTAAGGGGCTTTGTCGTAGTGGGAGGATCGTGTTAGTGATGTGCCCTAGGCCAATTATGTAATGATCACATATTGACTTCATTACATTTGCATTTTATTAATAAAGAGGCATTTTCATTATTATTATTATTTTATGAATAGTTAATTCTGCCTAAGGTCATCAAGTATGTGACTTGATAGTAAAACTCTTTGGTGAAAATTGAATTATATTCTTAATTATCCCTAGTCGATCATTATTATTAGGATAATAATGAATGAAGACTAGTATGAAGTTTGACTGATGATTATGTTTTACTAATCATGCATATGAGATACTAAGTCAACTCATAGATACATATTTGAGAAATGATGTATTAGATCAACCCACTATGAGAATACTACATAGGTAACTGTCATAAGTGATTCTCATCACAATAGTATTATCCTAGTCCTCTGACCTGAAATCATCATGGTTTACTACATGACAAGTTCTATATTTTGACACAATTTAATATTATATTTAACAGGATGATGGAATAGATTGTCGTTGGATGTAAAGTAAATCATGTGAGGAATGTGAGTGATTAAAAAGGAATTTGTCCCTCATTTATCATGAGAAAGATATCTATGGG
>CAMOHE010045553.1:0-12151 GCA_946598075.1 Artocarpus hirsutus | reverse complement strand
CTTAACCCTAGGTGGACATCAGTTTAGGATTGGAGAAGAGTCCGCTAATCGGACTTACTATCAGTAGAAGATTGGGTAGGTTAAGATACAATTCAAGGCATGTAAGATTCTTAACTTATTCTTTTACTTTGGACTGTGGTTGTATTGTAATATTATCGGTACTATATATGTGTGCACAATATGTGGCCCAATGGGACCCATACGTATTTCACCCCACATTTAATTGTTTAATGCTATTTTTATTTGTTTAATTATCATAACCGTTTATTTTAATCTCTTAAATTATTCTAACTTGAATAAATTTTAAAATTATCACTTTTTAATTATAAATTTAAATTTTAAACCCTGTTTTTAACTAAATCTTAATTTAATTAACTTAATTAAACCACCACGTCACCTCCCGTACTCCGGGGCGTGACAGGCAGTGGCGATTAGGGTGACTAAAAATTGATAATACCAAACTTTAACATAATACATCGTATATATATATATATATGCATAAACAAAATCTTATTATGTGATACAACATAATAGGCCTAAAAAATAAACTAAACGGCCCAAAACACAAAGGTCTATACCTCAAGGCTCGATTCTTTCGTTACCATAACAGATCTGATAAAAAATCACATATTTATTCTTTCACCACAATTGTTGCATCATGAGCTTTTTGAGTCTGGCCAAAATGAATTTAAGTTACCATACTCTAATAAGTATAAATCACGAAAAGGGATTACAAACACCAATCAACGTACAGCCTCCTACTATAAGAAACATAGGACCTTTTGGCAAATAATTTTTTCCGATAAACTCGAATAAAAACTCTAAATAGGAAGTTTTGAATATCGGGATTCACACGTAAAAACACAAAAAACAATACACTAAAAGATCAAACTACATGACTCTTTAATACATCCTCTATCGCTCATAGGGTCCCACTGTTTTCTGGAGCCGACAGTATTATAAAATTCACATCCAGATATAGGAAACTAATAGCAAATGCATATATAATGCACATATTTCTAGCAATGAACATATATAAGAAAACCTCATGAAGTTTTTTCAGCTAAAAAAGGGAGAAGAAGACAAATCTAGATTTAATTTATTGGCCTCTTTTTGCTGCCAATTAGTAAACAAAATGAAACTCTAATCCTATTTCTGTGAGTGAATTAAGGAATGAATAAATGTCTGGTTTAGTATTAATTATCATATAGGAACTGTTATACACGTCGATTATATAAATTTATTTTGATATGTCGAATGCTACAGCATATATATATTTTCTAAATAAACAAGGAGGAAATTTCAATTTACATTTTAAAGAAATAAATGATTTGGACACGCTAAATCAAAACATGCTAGCTAAGCACTTACCTTTTTTTTTTTTTTTTGAATTCCACTCAACTTTTCATTAGTCTAAATCACTTTTTTTTCCAATATTTCTGAGACTTTAAATTGAAGAAAAGAGGCTGCTGTCTTAGAAAGAAAAGATAATATATATATATATACACACACACACATATATATCTAATAATTTTAAAATGAAAAACACCCAACATGTATCTTCCTCGTTACATCTATAAAGAAGAGGAAAAGAAAAAAGGAATATTTCAAATGACTTCAAGATCCTTCCTTGTACTGTATCATGAACCGTTAGTTAGAAGGACGATCATGTAATTGAATACATCTCCAGAATCTTGCATCTCCAAACCATGGGCTGAACCCCACAGAAACGACAAAAAAACATAGTCGTCTCTCATGATTCAAGCATACTAATTGAGGACACGTGTACGGTCCAAGACTCGGCTGACGCCTTTAATTACTGGGCCCACCAACGGTGAACGGAACCTACATTGCAAGTTTCCAACCCGATGTCACGGTTGAGTTGTCATTTAGCATGCGAAAGAATAAATAAATAAATAAAAATGAAGTTCTTCTGAGGTGACCGTTTCTAATTGGCTAATGCAAAAGTCACAAGTGGTGGTACGCGCTTCAATATAAATTATTAATAATAAAAGTATGTGATACGCGTACGTTAAAAAAACATCATGTGATACAATGATTGAGTATGTGAAAAAGAAAGATGCCCATAAAATATATTTTATTTTAAATGGTCGGAATACATTAAAGTCATGCACGTTATTGAAATATCAACCAAGAGAAGTTTATGATAATCTAACGGTTAAAAAATTCTCTTTTCTTTTCTTTTTCTTACTCCTGTAATAATAAAAATGTTATGTAAAATGAAGTTGATTTAATTTAAACGTGATGATGGAGAAACAATCACCACTCCTGAGGACTAAGGTAATTTATTTTTTTTCCAAAATTAATAATGTTATATATTTACATATGTGATTATAAGTTTCTTAAGAGTATTAACACATTATCATATTACTTTTTTGTTATCAATTCGATCAAGTTCTAAATTTAATTAAATTATAGTATTAATAGCCTGTTTGACATTGGTTGGTTCTAACTAACTTTTCAATTAAAAATAATATAAAACTAGTTATAGTAAAAACAAAAAAGTTATTATAACGTGCTCTTACATGCTACAGTGTTTACGTGAAAAAATAAATGTGATAAACTAGGCATATGAAGCAGCCAAATTGATTAACAAAGAAAGAAAAAAAAAAGTAGCAGACAAATATAATTTCTCTTCAAGTTTACCCTTTAAAAAATAAAAAATAAAAACTTGTTGTGAGTTTCCAATGAAGGTTCTTTGCGTTGTAATCACGTCAAAGTCAGTGAGTTAAGATTTTTGCGTCGCTGAAATTGACCTTTGAATTAAGGAAAATTATAAGAAACCACCTGCATCCATCCTTCCAAATCCAATTACGTCTCTTTTTTATACAAATTTGTGTCTATCTTATAGTCAAAAAGGAAAGAAGAAGAAATTGCCTTCTTAGCCAATAATAAATTTTGTTTTTGTTTTTATCGTTGACATTAAAATGTATAGGCTCCGTTTGCTTTTTATTCTTAGAATTTTTATAAATATTTTTACATATTTTTTGAGACAAAAATTTTAAAAATATCTCAGTATAATTATTAAAAAATACTTATTTTTTAAAACAAAAACATTTTCACCTATTTTGAAAACAATTTCAAACGATCGTCTAATATTATTTTTAAAATGGGTACAAATATTTTTATTTTAAAAAATAATTTTTTTTAAGAATTATGTTGAAAGTATTTTTAAAATTTTTATCTCAAAAAACATACATAAATATTTCTAAAAATCTTAAAAGAACGAAACTAAACGGAGTTTTCCATTTTTGATGAAGCAAATTATATTAAATGTAATTAAATTTAAATAAAAACTAATCATTCATTGTTTGGCCCGAGGGAATATAAGATTGTATTACGTTTATTGAATTAAAACATGACTTTAATATGTAAAAATTCTATAAATGTCTTATAATAATGTCATTAAAATTATTTATATATAATTATATAGTACAATATGTAATATCATTAATATAATTACTATATCATTAAGGACATTTTTAAGATATTTTAAATATTGTGTTAGATTTTAATTTTATAACAATAATATATAATATTATTCATATAATTACTATACCATTATAGATATTTTTAAGATATTTTAAATATTATGTTTGATTTAATTTTATAATAATAATTTAAACATGGTAATTTTTTCTATAAGATTTAAAAGCGGGCCATAGTCGGAAAGCCCATAAGCCTAGGGATCTCCGTCATTTTCCGCAACAAAACCCCTCCGAATTCTCTCTCTCTCTCTCTCTCTCTCTATATATCTCTCACTCTCTTCAATTCCTTTTCGCAGCCAGAATTTTCTCTCCCGTCATCGCTTCAAGGTAAACTGCAGATTTTCTTATTCTTTTTCTTTTTTTTGGTTCAACACTCTTTCGATGAAGTCTTGATTATGGTTACTATATCAGATTTTTCTTTTATTTCTCTCTTTTTTATTTCTACTTCTCTGTTTGGGTTCCAAGAAAATTTGAAGCTTTGGGGAAAGAAACTACCGAGATTTACTCGACAAGTCTTAACCGCGTTTGGTTTCGTTTTGAAAATTTTTGAAAATATTTTTGCATATGTTTTGAGATAAAATTTTTAAAAATGCTCTTTAGAAAAATTGTTAGGTTTTTAAAACAAGAACATTTTTTATCTATTTTGAAAACGCTACCAAACGTAGTATTTGTTTTTGTTGCTGTGTTCGTCTTTCTTTCTTCAAATTTGAAAAGATGAAATTATATATTTACTTGCTGTTTAAAATTTTCTACCTTTTTCTATGGTTCTGTCTCGGAAATAGCATTTGTTTGTAAATTTTGTTTGCTAGTCCGTATGTGCGATGTTAAAAGAGTAAAATGTGAATTATCGTCTCAATTATGTTTAAATTTGCGAAATTCACTTCATGTTTACCTATAGACGATTATGTATCTGGATATGTGTATATCTATCCTTGTGTAGTGAATATCATTATTGCAATGATGCACGATATGGTCTAACTTTGACGGCAAATCCATGTCTGAAGAATTTTATTTCTTTTTTCATTTCTAACTTTGAATTTTGTATGGCCTTCGTTTGATACGTGTTCTGTGATTCGATGTCTCTATTTGCTTTAGTTTTCTTTGTTCTGAAAGTTGGAAAAAGTATGGAGTTTTCTAATTTATAAAGGGTCATTTTTGAAGTTTTCGTGTTTGGTAATTGGTACAATTTATAAATTCATCAGCATAACCATAAAGTCTTGCTTGTTCTGATTGCTTCGTTTTTTTTAGGTGAGCTGCACCCGATTGATTGCTGTAAGTTTGGAACTTTGGCTTTCTGAGTCTCAGTTGTTCCCCGGAACTTCAACCACATCTTCTACTGTGCTTGGTTATCCAAAAATTGCAGGGAATGCAGAAAGATGTGCTTGAAAACCGAGAACTATTCCGCTGAGTTTGTTGAGCTTGTGGCTCTGTTCGGGCTGCCATCATTTATCTATGATGAGCTTGGACAATTAATTCACCGCACATACCAGTCCTGTGCTCAAATACACAATGCTGCGAGGAATTCAAGGGAGCTCGTGTTTTCAAGACCCGATGTCTGTGAAGATGGTTAAGCATCTGCATTTGTTTTAGTAGATACGGTATCTTACACTATACCATCTGGTGAAGTAGAGATACGGTTTTTATACACTGTACCATCAGTTAAAGCAGCTTATATTTATTTTAGAGTTGTGGGTTGAAATGAAAAGCAAAGGGAGTGTTTTGATGCAACGGTATGAATTGGGGAGGCAATTAGGCCAAGGAACCTTTGCTAAGGTACACTACGGAAGGAACCTCAAAACTGGCATGGGTGTAGCCATTAAAATAGTCGATAAAGAGAAGGTGCTGAAAGTTGGGATGGTCGATCAAATTAAACGGGAGATTTCTGTCATGAGGCTGATTAGACATCCCAACGTGGTGGAGCTTTATGAGGTAATGGCCAGTAAAACCAAGATCTACTTTGTCATGGAATATGCTAAAGGGGGCGAACTCTTCAACAAGGTTGCCAAAGGAAAGCTGAAGGAGGATGTTGCAAGAAAGTATTTTCAGCAACTGATTAGTGCTGTTGATTACTGCCACAGTAGAGGTGTGTGCCATCGAGATCTGAAACCAGAAAACCTACTTTTGGATGAGAATGGGAATCTAAAGGTTTCAGATTTTGGGTTAAGCGCACTTGCTGAATCTAAGCATCAAGATGGATTGCTCCATACAACATGTGGGACTCCTGCATATGTTGCTGCTGAAGTAATTAACAGAAAAGGCTACGATGGTGCAAAAGCTGATATATGGTCATGTGGGGTGATCTTATATGTTCTACTGGCTGGGCATCTCCCATTTCATGACTCAAATCTAATGGAGATGTACAAGAAGATTGGTAAGGGTGAATTTAAGATGCCCAACTGGTTTGCACCAGAAGTGCGGAAGTTGGTGTCAAAGATGTTGGATCCAAATCCGAAATTCCGGATATCCATGGAAAGAATCTTGGCAAATTCTTGGTTCCGCAAGGGATTGGAAACCAAACCCATAATTGTTGAAAAAGAAAACACAGAACCTGCCCCTTTGGATGCTGATGCAATCTTTGGATGTAACGAAGATCTTAGCTCCGTGACCAACCCGAAGCAAGAATTGACAAAGCCTTGTTGTAACTTGAACGCTTTCGATATCATCTCTTTTTCTGCAGGCTTCAACTTGTCTGGCTTGTTCGAGGAAACTGAATGGAAAAAAGAAGTGCGATTTACTTCCAACAAGACTGCTTTTACCATTTTCTCAAAGCTGGAAGATATTGCCAAGCGTCTGAGACTGAAAATAAAGAAGAAAGATGGAGGATTGCTGAGGTTAGAAGGGTCCAAGGAGGGTAGGAAAGGAGTCGTGGGTATTGATGCCGAGGTATTTGAGATCACTCCTCTTTTCCATATGGTGGAAATGAAGAAGTCAAATGGTGATACGTTGGAGTATCAGAAGATAATGAAACAGGACATAAGACCAGCTCTTAAGGACATCATTTGGAGTTGGCAAGGGGAGCAGCCGCAGCAGCAGCAGCAACAACAGCCGCCCCAAATTGCACAGCAACAGCAACAGCCTCAGCCTCCCAATCTGCTCCCGATGCAGGTCGTCATACCGCAGGAATCATAGGTCAACATTGCGTGTTCTGTGTTTTCCAATTTTTTTTTCACGATTCAATCTTTTTGTGTCTTGATTGGTTTAGAACTGAAAGCAAGTTTTCAACTTGCTGGCTTGTATGGACTACAAATATTGGAAAGATGTAAGATTTGAAATATTCTCAACCGACAATATTGCCAGTAATTTCAATTTCTTTTTACTTTATTTTGAGTAGCATTGCAATTATAAGCACAGGAACATACGTATCTCATCGAAGTGTGTTCGGATTATAGCAGGAACCTCGTTTTATTAGGAGGGTACTTCAAGAAAATCCTTTTATGGGGACCTCATTTTATTATGAGGGTATTTCAAGAAAATCCTTTTATGGGGATGCTATTTACAAAACAGTAGGGGCCTAGTTTAGTCTATAGTCTACTTTTTAAACTAGGATTACTGTTTTATAAGTAGTAAGGTTTTAAAAAGAAAGGCTTAGCATTTAAAAAGTTGGGGAGGCAACAATCATGCTTCATGCATATTTATTGACAAATAGGACTCTTTCTTGTTCCTTTACAAATGGCTTGACAAATTTTTGGCAACACATTGTTAAAGCATTGAAATATTCAGCTTAAAGAAAAAAGAAAAAAACAAAACAAAAAGAAAAAGAAAAAAAGAGGGGGGAGAGAGAGAGAGAGAGAGATTGGTTAGTTAAATGGGTTGACTGCCTTTTATTAAAAGCAAAACAAAGTCGACATAATTTCTAATTGTCAATTTTTTGGCTGTGAAACAAATTTGATTCTCATGGTATTACCGATTGATTTTAGTCATATTCGGTAGTGAGTTCTCGAGGTAATTAGTATCACGTGACACACTGTGGTCTCATACATAAAATAATTGGAAATAGACGACACACACACATATATGTATATATTTATGTATCTTTTAATTCCAATCTCTAAAATGCGTGATTGTAAATAAAATGCTAAGAAATAGACATTAGAGAATGTGGTGACTCAAGGGACGAAATCCTACGCGTTGTGGAATTGGAGCTCGCTGGGATGATCATTGTGGAGGCCTTATTTTTGGAGCGGCCATGTTCTTTTACCTTATGTACCTTCCTTATTTCGCCCTGTAACTTGTGGAAAAATAACTATTTATCGCTTCTCTGATTTGAATAATATTGCATGTACCTTCGAAGAAAGGAAATGAAGATTTAAGCCCATCCAAATGGCTTTAGCCGAAAAGCAAGTAAATTAAATAAAATAATATGCCGAAAAGTTGGGAAATTTTAATTCAAACCAAAACATTATCATATTAAATCATGTGATGAAACATCAACACAACGCGACCTTAGCTCAGTTGGTAGAGCGGAGGACTGTAGTCGGTGACATCTTGACAGATATCCTTAGGTCGCTGGTTCGAATCCGGCAGGTCGGATATTTTTTTAACGGGGATTTTTAGTTTTTCAATACATATTATGCATGTTCCTTTGTGCGTCACCTATTATATCCAATTTTCTTTTTCCCATAAAAGCAAAAGTAATTTGTTCTTCAGCTTCCGTGGAGCTCTTTTCTTACTTGGTGATTATTTCACGCAATATAAGATTTATGTTCGACAAATTTCACGAGTTTTTTTAGGCACTCTTTGTACTTCCGGCGAAGCTTTTTAATAAACACAGAGAGAAATCATAGTTCCATGACTCTTTCCCTCGAAGTTGATATCACATGGAAATCACATCATTGCTGACAGCCACAAAATTCTGCAAAATGAAAATAAGCCACATACCTCCCCAGAATTATTACCGTTTCATAACGGTTATAACAAAATAATGAGTTAACTAAAATTTTCTCATAGCTAATGAGCAATTAATTTAAAATTTTTCTTAAATGTGATCTAGGTGAGTAATTTGGAGTACAATTTGGACAAGCCTAAATCAAAAAACCACCCCAGGTGAATAACCATGTAGCCCAAATTAATGTAGCGAGCAAAATGAGGCCAGTCATGTTAATGACCATTTTGTGCTCAGAGTTTGACACAGGTCGATTGAGTTCATCTAGAGTAATCGATTGGCCTTCTTGGTTGTTGCTGTCGATGCATTCGCTTAATCTAAGAGTACTCGATTTGGAGTTTATAACTGCCAAATGGAAGTTATAATCCACCAAGCCGAATGGTTATTGGGGTTAAAGCGGTTTGATATATGAGGTAAATAGCCATCTAACACGTGTCTCACTTCAATGATAAACATTTGAATCCACTATCTTTTGCGCGAAAACTTTAGTGTTTTGGTCAAGACCTTTATAAACAGACCTAGGGCCCTTCATTTTAAGGGTCTCTTTCTTTTGAAATTCTTTTGCCAATTTTACTTCTTCTTCTTCGTTTTTTCTCTCTCACAACAAGATACAAGCATTCTATTTAGATTTTCCAAATTTATTATAACTTGTACAAGATTTCTAATATAGTAAAGTGAGTCCTCTCAAGAGTGGACGTAGCTCTAAATTGAATGAACCGTTATAAATTTCGGTGTTTTTATTTAGCATTTTTGACATTTTGGTTTATGTTTCTTGATTATCATTGCTCTTATGAACGTTTTTTAGTTGCTTTTCAAGCATATAAACATGCTTAAGACTTAATAATAACAAGAAAATTACATATTATGCTACACTTTTAAACATAGTTTTTATTCATGCCACACTTGAAAAAGTAGCCACACTACTACTCATATTATTTGTTTAAATTATGCCACACTAAAATATTTGTGGCATTTATAAAAAATAAATTTTAAAAGATAACATTTATGAAAATTTCCCCTAATAATGTGATCAAGGGTCCAATAATCTTGTTTGATTAAATAGTAGATTGGACGTCTACACTACTGACATGATTTTTATTTTTATTTTTTAAAAATAAAATATGAATTAAAAATTTGTTATATATATTTTATGATTTAGTGAAATATATGAGATTAATTGAAAGTTATCATATTTAAGAATGATTATATCATTTTATTAGAAATGGACGCCAATTATTTTCTTAACGTCAATTATTGACATTCCTATATTAGTTATTAAAAATTAAGAAACAAAAAAATAAGTTTTTTTATTTATATTTAAGGTGAATAGGTTGTTTAACCTACTATAGCAAGTCATAAAAATGGCACATTTGTTGGAAAAATAGTACGCAACGAAATTTTATAACTTTTATATCAGAGTATTTTTTTAAAGCACAAGTTTGACACACTATATGCATAAACTAATCAAATCTTATTAACCTCGTAAATGTAAAAAAGCTTCCACAATCTGCGAAGAATATAACATTCTAAAAGAGCCTCAACAAACTGGTCTTCTTTGTTATTCTCTATCCACGATTAGACTACGTGTGGGCGCACGTCTTTCAGCTTTTCCCCGGTCACTCTCCTTCTAACCAATTAAGAAATACCCAAAGCTATAGTTTGTGATTTGTGAACAACAACTCTACGGGGAGTTTCAGAGTCTCACTAGCAGAGTCTTACTCTAGATTTCTTAACTGATCTAAGTAACAATGAGTCTCGCTCCCCTTTTTATAGAGGTTGGACCTAGGAGTCAGCTCTTATCAGATAAGGCCTCAAAAATTTGAATCAGAATCAAAACAGGATCAAATTTGATAAAATTTGCGTAAAAACATGTGATCTATTTCTCGCTCGGTCGGCAGGCCGAATTGATAGATCAGCTTGCTAAACTTACTTTATCGGTAGGCCAAACTTACAATAAATGATCCCTGCGAATCTTTATTTTTCACCCGAGATTCTTAGGATAGAGCCTTAGTTTTAATTCAAATAACTCAATAGAGAAGTTATCTGATTAAAACATTCATATTTAGGTAATCTCTAGGAAAATAAATATTCCTGATAATTCATCAAGTTTATCTAAAATTAATTTATTCAAAATTAATCCAACCAATAAACAGACATGAATAATTTGATCTTGATAATTCAACAAGTTTATCTTGAATTAATCTTTCACAAAATTAATTCAACCGATAAACAGACATCAATTATATTATCCTATCGAATTTTCAACGAATTTGATAATTTGACACAAGTCATCAATTCTTAAAAAAGCATGTTGTATCGTTACATGATTTTTTATGAGCTAGTAAAAGGGACCTGATGGACTTATATAGTTCAAGCTCTCGATAATTATGAAACCCAATATCCTAGATATACATTTCATAACTATCAATTCCAACACTACTTTACTAAAAGCTCAGAGCTGCATCTCGAACTATGCAGAATTACAAAGCCCATATAGCTAAGTCTCTATGACATATCATAATATATTATATCCTTATAGGATTATCTATAATCAGCTTAAGGACAAGTTTTGTTTTACTTTTTTGATTATTTTTCTTTTACATTCCATTATCTCACCATCAGAAAACTTACCATCCAAAGACAGTTTACCATTCAGTTACACCTATGTATTCAAATGCTTGAGTGCTCTAGTTTTTTAATTATAAGATAACACACATAAGAGGATATTTTTACTCCTAAAGAGGATCTATAGATTAAATATCTATGAATAATAAGCCTACACTATCAAGAGTCATGCCTCTAACGTATCGGTATGCATACCACTATTAAAATGTGGATGTCACCCTTTGGTTCATCAAAAGACATAAGTCATACAACACATATGATTGTCTAAAGTGAATCGATTTGCCGAGATAGAATTATTAATCCAAATCAATTCACTTTATGTCTCAATCCAATACATCGTCACCTATGACAATGTGCCAATGTTTCTATTCATGGAGTCCTCCTCCGATGGCCAAGATAAACCATCTCCTGATAAGGATATAGACAACATAATAATCTTTGCATGAATAAAGCACCGAACTTTATTTCCTCGATTGTAGATCTTATCATTTAGACCATCACCTTAAGAATCGTGTATTCCGCATAATTCGTCAATCATATGTCTAATTCTTAAAGGTTTAGACCGACTGTCTCAGATTTTTGTTTGCTTAACATGCATTCAACAAATATGAACGTAAAGAGGACAAGATTTGGTATATAAATAATAAATAAATTCTTTATTGACAAAAATGTCTCCAAAAACGTATTACATTTTACTCCTTAGGCCATACACGTCTAACAATCTCCTACTTGCACTAAGTGAGTAAATATGACAAATCTTGCATCCCCATAGCTTCCACATGCCTCTTGAAGACTCTCCCAGTAAGTGTCTTCGTGAATAGATTAGCTAAATTGTCCTCTGATGTGATTTTGTACTGAAACACCCGTTATTTTAACATGTATGATTTTGTAAAAATCATATGAATAAAATATTACTTTAGCATTTTTTTTACTAAGTCTCCACAGTAAATATTTTAAATCTACCTATCACTCATTTCTACCAACCTTGTCCCGCTGTATTAATGCTTAATTAAGTAGCCTCAACTACTTACAGACATAGAATTAATTCACTTCAACTACCAAGAGACATTGATATATTTTCTCAACCACCTTTTTAATGCTTCCTTCATCTTCTTCTACAACTTGCTCCATTTGT
>CAMOHE010045551.1:22611-53638 GCA_946598075.1 Artocarpus hirsutus | reverse complement strand
ACGGAAATTCTATAATATGACCAGTAGAGAAGGGAATATTTGATTAAGGAATTTAGGTAGTTAATAGCTGTCTAGAAACGTCGTGCAGTTGGAATTGACGTTCGAATATTATGATGCATATAACTGTTTGACTTGAACATTTTTGACATATATTAATTGATGGCTTTTTGAAACTACGATCAATTCAAAAATTCAATCTTTAATATGTTCACATAAGTATAGCAAACCAAATAGCTGATTAATACAACAAATTAGGTAATCTTCCCATCTAGTTTGGGCAAAATATCTTTTTCATTACCACGTCACATGTGATCTAACGTATTACGAAGTAAGAAATAACAGAATTTTTAATATAAATTGGTCTTTGTGGGGCAAATTTTGCCAATATGACCGTGGCCAAGAAGATGTCAAAACAAGAACAAATTGTTATCCAATTTTCAAACACAAAAGCAGCAGGGGATAGTTAAACTTAAACTTAGGAAAAAAATATTTTAATAAACCAAAAAATAAAAATTCTTTGCCGATTTCTTCCTAATTATGCAAAGCATAAACAAATATGTTTTTGAGCAAAGAAGGTTTTGACACGTAATTTATTGTAATTAATTGTTAAAGACCAAATCAAGAACTAGGTCAGATCCAAATATTTCATAAATTCCCAATAACATTTTTCTACGTATTTCACGAGTCATGAGGGAAGTGGTATTTAAAAATAACTTACTGATAAATATTTCACCAGTCGATATACAAAAATAATAATAATTTTCACAGATCCAATGATCAGAAACAAACCCCTATCCGTGCAGTTTGCACCGCAGAGGGACCTTAATTTTTTTTTTTTGTAAGATTTTCAAGGCAAAATTAGAAAAAAGGGCCAAAAAAATTTTTGAATTAAGGAAATGACCTATTTTTTTGTTTGAACAAAAAAACACGCTTTTTTGAGCTAGTAAGATGTTCTAGGTTTTTTCAAAAAAATAAAGAAAAAAACTGTAATAAGATAAAGAACCTATACAGATGAAAAAAAATGAAACCGTTTTCATACCTAAAATATTTATGTTTTAATGTCTAAAAAAAAATCATTGATCTAAAAAAAAAATTTTCAAAAGGTTAGTTTTAAAAATCTGCGGATCTTTAACATATGTGAAACAATGTTGGAGTAAGAAAATCTGAAATGACGTTTAGCTTTTTACAATACATTTCGACTCTTTCGCTGATCCGTACAAGGTAATACCAAAAAAATATATATGTATATTAGCATTTTCTATCAACCAATCCGTTGATGGATGGGAAGGGCAAAATAGTCAATGTGGTCAGCATTTGAACTGTCAAAAGGATATTTCAGTCCTTTCAAGATTTTTTCCTAAAGATAATTTTGGATATGTAAGAGCCAAAAAGGTCGTTGTGTTAAAAAAATAAATAAAAAAAATGTCATTGTTCGTGGTTATGAAAACGCGAATACACGTTACACGTACAGACATTATAGGGAAATGGTCAATAATAACAGAATTACTCAAATACCCCTCTACTCTACAAGAAACCTTTGCGTCCTCTATGTAAATACGAACTAACAAAGGGGCATTTATGAAACTCAGGCTCTATATATTCGCGGGTTAATCCTTTTAATCTCATTTGGCTTCAACCAACAAAAATAAATAACCTCTCCCTCTCTCTCTATTCCTTTTCTCTCTCTAACACGCACAAAACCAGTTTTTCACTTTCTTCATCTTCATCAATCATGATGCAAATCGGTTCAACTCTTCCTGCGCCAAATCTCAACCAGTTTCACGCGAGACGCACGAGCTTCAAGTCCGAAATGTCTCCCCTTAACCCTCTAACAAGATTGTCTTCTTCTTCTTCTAATTCTTCGCAGTCTCTGACTCGTGTGCATCTTGCTAACCTCCAGAAGCTCCTGCAGAAACCGCCTTTACCGGACAAAGAAACGAACTCGCTAACTATTGGGGAAAATGTTCCCGAGAAGAACGGGCCGGTCGAGAAGAAGGGGAAGAGCTTGCTCGAAGGGCTTAACTTGGCCCGGATATGGCCGGAGACGAAAGCCAACGACGAAATGTCGCCGCGCCACATGAACCGCCTCCAAAGGCTCCTCAGCAAAACCGCCGAGTATTCTCCGAGAAACAATCTCGGCCGTCGATGGAGAGAATACCACGGATTCAACGACTGGATCGGACTTCTCGATCCGCTCGACGAGAATCTCCGCCGCGAGGTCGTCCGCCACGGCGAGTTCGTCCAGGCCGCCTACCGCTGCTTCCACTCAAATCCCGCCACTCCGGCCGAGGAGCCGCCGCCGTCTCGCCACGTGGCGCTTCCAGATAGGTCGTATAAAGTGACCAAGAGTCTTTATGCGACCTCGTCCGTGGGCTTGCCCAAGTGGGTCGATGACGTGGCGCCTGACCTCGGGTGGATGACCCAGAGATCCAGCTGGATTGGGTACGTCGCGGTGTGCGACGACAAGAGGGAGATCCAACGGATGGGGAGGAGGGATATAGTCATCGCGCTGAGAGGGACTGCCACGTGTCTCGAGTGGGCTGAGAACGTGCGGGCCCACCTCATTGATATGCCGGAAAATGATCAGGATCCGGCGAATTACCCGACCCATGGAGAACCCAAGGTGGAGTGCGGGTTCTTAAGCCTTTATAAAACACGTTGGGCTCACGTGCCGAGCCTTGCCGAGTCAGTGGTGGAAGAGGTCAAGCGGCTCATTGAATTATACAAGGGTGAGACCTTGAGCATTAGCGTGACTGGCCACAGCCTAGGAGCGGCCTTGGCCTTACTAGTAGGCGATGAGCTAAGCACATGTGCCGATGATGTGCCACCGGTGGCGGTATTCTCCTTTGGTGGGCCTCGGGTTGGAAACCGAGGCTTTGCAGATAGGATCAATGCAAAAAATGTTAAAGTCCTAAGAATTGTGAACTCACAAGATGTGATTACTAGAGTGCCTGGTACATTTTTGAGCGAAAGACTAGAGGAAAAACTAAGAAACACGAAAGTTGGCGGAATGTTTGAAATGCTAGAGGATAACTTACCCCTAGCGTACTCCCACGTCGGGGCAGAACTTAGAGTCAACACGAAAATGTCACCCTATCTTAAGCCTAACGCGGACATGGCGTGTTGCCATGATTTGGAGGCCTACTTGCACTTAGTGGACGGTTTTTTGGCGTCTAATTGCCCCTTTAGAGCAAACGCTAAGCGAAGCTTAGTGAGGCTACTACAAGACCAAGGAGCGAATGTGAAGAAATTGTATATAAGCAAGGCAAAGTCCTTGAGTTTGAATCTCGAACAGGATGGCATGCCCTCTCATAGCTGCTTGCCTAGCCCATCTTGACATGGTATAGTAATAATAAAATTGAAAGTACGGAAAATGCATATAAAGCACTTTGTACAGAAGGATGAAATTTGATTCGCCCAAATAGGTGTTTAACTTTCACTTTTTTGTGGTGTTTTTGGATTTCATTTAAAAATATCAATAATTCCTTGAAAAAAGAAAAATTTGAAGTATATATCTTAATATTGGAACTGTGTTTGGTATATTGTACTGGCTTTATTGGTCTTTCTTTACCTTTGACAAATAAGTACAAGCCCATAAATTTATAGCGTAAATAATGTAAAGTTCTCGTATATTTTAGTATTAGAGTTTAAACTCACTAAGTTGAATTCATTTACCAACACACCCTATTCAACGTTTCTAAAGCATATTACGTTCATTCTATTTGTACCAAGTAAAATATACCCAAAAAAAAGAAAAGAAATCCTTCTTTGTGGTCTAGTTGAATTCTCTGCAATATTTTTTAGCGTTTAATATAGAAGTGAAAATTTTTCTAGTTAAGCTGAAACTTGTCGTCAAAGAAAGAAGCTAGTTATTTATATTAATAAACCGGTGGCTGCCAAGCAGCTTACAAATGACTTCGTATGATATATATTGGACGAAGTCCATTTATTGAAATAAAAATTACCTACGATTATGTCTCTATTTGAATTGACCCAAACGTGTGTTTCTGTCTTGTGCAACAAATATTTGACCTTCCACACTAGCTAGCTGGCTTTTCTTGATTTTATTATTTGTGATCTGTTGGAGGAATTCGACTACTTTCTTTCTTTTCTTTAGTGATTTTACAGGTTTTATTTTTTTATGTTTTTTGTCGTTTAATAACATTTTTGAGATACACAAGCATTGGTAGGCGAGCACGTAGTCGAGGAAATTAATACCGTGGAAATTAGTTATTTTCCTTTCTTCATAAAACATAAAAAATAATAATCTTCAATAACTAGAAACAAATCCCTAAAAAAATAATTAGAAACAAATACTAATATTTTCGAATTCTAAGGATTTCTAATCTTATACTTACATTTCTAAAGGTAGTAGTAATTCTGGGAACTATTTTTGGGATCCACATATATATATATATATATATTGGAGGGTCCATATATTAGTTATCTTATCCAACCGACCAAATGGAAATTAAAAATGTATGATTTGTTAGGTCAGGGCAAATACCGATTTATTATTATTATTATTATTATTACTGTTATTTGGCTAAGATGACCCATTCAGATTACTAAAAGGACTACAGAAAAATGCAAGTTGCACATAGATTTTTTGGTACAATTAATGCTGTGCGCTTAATTTGCATTAAAATGAAATATTTTATAGACCTTTTACCGTGAAATTTCCGGTTTATAAGATCATGAGCAGCCAGGATACAAAATTGTAGCATTAATTTTCAGTCTTTAGTCAAGCAGACTTTTTACTTTTGATGGTCAGGTGCTCTTGCCTTTTAGTTACGAAATCATCGAATCAAGCCAAGTAGTTTGGCCTTTGCAAATTTTATGCCGTTGGTAAAACATTCGTTTTATTAGTAGGAAAATCTCATGATCTTGACCTATTAATGATGTGTGCACTAATTGCATGCATGTGAAGAGAGAGATAATTAGGATGTTTGAATGTCCCGTTCGGATTGAAAACATTGTAACAATTTAAATTTTATGTAAAAAAATATTAACAAAATCAGTTTGAATCAAAACATATTGAAACTAAAGCGGCGTTTGGTGCGTTGGTTTTAAACCATAAAGGCGGCTTAAAGTGACGTTATTTGGAATAAAAACTAAAGTTGTTTTAAACTATAGAAGTGGTTTTAAATTGGCTAAAACACTCAAAATCCAAACTTGCCCCCCTCCTTCTTCCAAATTTAGACGGTTTTAAACTATTTTCTAAAACCATTCTTATCTTCGTTTTTCTTAATAAATCATAGTTTTTTAGACACCAAATTTGTTTTAAACCTTTACGTTCTATAAGCTAATTCAAAACCACCGTTCAAATTACATTATTTAAAATACGTAATTCAAATCATAAAGTTTTAAACTACACCATTTCAAATTTGCACACTAAACAAACCCTAATTTTTCCAAACAAGCTTGTAACAAGCACTGTTCTTTAATTTGTTGTTTTTTTAGGGTTGCATGACAAGTATGGTGCTGTCACACGTAAAGCAGAGGGTTACAGCTTAATTAATCATTATAATAAGAGGGTAATGATGACAAAAGAAAAAGCAAAATTACTATTTAGAAGGTATTAAGAAAATAAATAATTAAAGGATAGAATGTTATTAATTTGAAGTAATTGGGAATGGTCAGGTCTTCACAATTGGTTTGAAGAGAAAACTCAATGATTTTTAGTTGGTTTAATTTGATTGGTTTGAAATTTTTAAGAGAATTAAATCAGATTAAAATAAACCAAATCATGTATAGTCGGTTTGGTTGTTTTAGACTTACAACTAAAATAATTATTGATATGTGAAAAAATTAGAAAGTCTTGCAAAATTATTATTTAGAACTTTCAATACCGGTATATAAAATAAATTAAACGACTGCTTTTAATAGTTGTAAAAGCGTTAGGGTTTGATGAGCTTAACTCACCAAGCCACTACGCATGACAACATCTAAGGGGCTAACATCATGCAGCCATTCGAGGATTGTTTCTTAAAAAATGCACATTAATATGGCATATTTTTTTGGGCTGTCTTCAACTGCACAAATGGCAAATGTGCTTAATATATAAAAAATGGTTTTCTAGTTTTTCCATGAGTAACCTATTTTGTGTGACGGTTTCAAGGGGAAAATTTTCACAAGATTAATTTTTGTAAATAAAGAATGCATTTATATTAAAATACCAATAAAACCTATAGGTTTCCTTCAATTAAAAACATATTGCTATGCAGAAAATAACAAAAAAATATCAAAATTAATTTATAATTGTCGATGCCGCCAATGGGAGCACAAGGAAGCTAAGATCGAGGTTAGGATAATCTTTTTTGGTTATTAACACTGTTACTCTTTAAATTATGAAGATTGTGGCACTCACCTCCCTTTCACCAAAAAAATAAAAATAAATAATGATAATAATAATTTTGAAAAAAAAAAAACAAAAAACTCTCCTAAGCTTTATTTTTTTAATGTATTTGCACATATCACAGAGTAAAGATTTATGAAATCTCACAATGATTATTTCATCCAAATCACATAGTGACTAAAATTTTTTATAGAAATTGTTTTATTGACGTCAAAATATTATCTTTATCATTGTTAAAAACCTTTAAAAACCAAAATATTCTGCATTTAATGCAACTATTTTTGTAAAAATTTTAGTTACAATTCGACTGTGGTGTGATTATTTTTTCGAGAAATTTTAGAAGTCCTTGCCAATTTTAATATCAATGACTAAACTTGTGAAAAAAATTAAAATTTGATGAATAATTTACCAAAATAAAGGTTTAAGGACCAAAAGATCATAATGCACGTAGTTAAGGGACTAATAGGTCTAATTAGCTTTTTTTTTAATGTTGTTGTTACATTAATATAGGTTGGGATACACATGCATAAGCGTTGGACCCCGACCATGGTTGTTGGTTTTCTTGTGCAGTTCTGCGTTGACCCATAAGGAGCTAACTCTTCGTCTCTTTAGACCATTTATGGAAATGCTAATGTTAATTTTATATTTGTAAATATATATACATATATACATATAAATAGCATATTTAATGTTATTTTATTTTGTGTTTTAATGCATAATGCTGTATGAAAATGTCATATTTATTTTTTCTCATAATTATTAAACATTTAAAACTTGTAAGAGTAAATTTTTGATATTCAAATAATTGAAAAGTGAAATGTTATAATTATTAAAGTAAAAAAATCAATCTATCAATGCAAATTTGCTTTATATTATATTTAGTGACAAATTTGCCACTAAATTTAACATTAAAAATAATATTATATTAAAAAGTTTTTTTACACTCAAATGTTAAATTTATACAATTAATATATTAATTTAATATTACATTAAAGATGCTATTATATCTGCTTCTACAAGAACTCTTGGATTCTTCAAGGACTTCGTTTCCTTTGTTGCTACCCTGCAATGTGTAGGTACTTGATCTGTGAATCATGACGAAAAGAACAGTAAAAGGAAACCCAAATAATCACGCTCAATATGCAGCGGACAAATATGCAGGGGACGAATAAGGGTGGGGCGGGCCCAACTTGGAAATTGCTCAAAGCCTAGCCCAATCTGTGATCATAATGGGCCTGGACACCCTGCAGCCATGAAACGCATGCCCTTGCAACAATGCTACTAGACTGGTTCAAGCAGCAGTTTAAGGTAATGCGCTTATCCTTGCTTTTTTTGCTTAAAAAAAAACGTATAATTGCTTTGTTATTATCTAAAAGACAGTTTTGATTTTTTTTTAGGGAAAAAAACAGTTGTGATTTTTGAATAAAACGTTACGTGATTTATTTCTTGCAAAATTAAAATCAATTTAAATGGTATATTTTTCTTTCTTAAGAGTTAAAGAAATTTAAACTCTAGAGGACAAAAATACACTGATACATAAATTGAGGCTGCCTTTAATATTATATTAAGACCTAAGTTCAATTTTTTTTTCTTTTATGCGAAAATGTATTTAGCATGCCTTTTAATTCAATTAATAAAACAATAGTACAAATCTTCCTTGTCAAAAAATTGATATCCTTGCAATGAGACTCATACTCAGATTTACCCTTTATTACAAAGGGATGCCTCACCAGAACGCATATGCAATTTGCCGTGGAAAGGAATATTTGCCTCTTTTTCTTGCGAATATTTGGCTAATAAAGTGTTGAGAAAGTGGTTATAATTGTTTTTACTATAACATGTACGAGCTTTATATTGTAACGATTTTTTTAATTGTTACTGTAGTATGTAAAAGTTTTACACTATTCATAATTGAAAAAGTGGTCTTGACAACAACTGTCAAGCACCCAATAACTTTTTGTATTTAATTTTTTTTTTTACTTTTTTTTAGGATTGCCACCAAAAAAAAAAGGACGTTCATATTCATGGTACATATACTAAAATTTTATATCTACGATAAACAAAATGTGGTACAAATTCAATGAACAAATAAATCCCAGCAAAAAATTTGAAGGCATATAGACATAGTTCGAATTAAGGATGGCTTTATCAAAGGCACAAAGAGAAAGACAAGACGGTCTAAGGTGTAACGCTCTTATTGCCCAAACCTCCCAAAAAATGTGATAGAAAATGTAATGAGATTAGAAAATAAAATAGAGCAATAGGAATAAGGACTATTTATTTCATATATCTACTTATCTATTTAATGGTATAATAGAAAATAATTTCATTCTCTTTATAGTATTTACTTATTTATTATAGTATTTACTTATTTATGAATAAGGTTATTACTCAATATAATTGCTAAAATATCATTTTAAACTAAGTAATCATTAATTAATAATATTTGAATCTAGATATTTATGTATATTTGACATCCACACCCTTTAATAGGAAATCAATACTAAAAGGATGTGAGGATTAATATTTTCTTTTCTTATTTTTATATTGTGTAAGACTCACAAAATTTTAATTACTGATTTATAAGTAAACACATTATTAAAAAAGAAAGAAAATCACTTTTTATTTTCCCTTTCTTTTGAGGGAAAGTAAACATGCTTTAATACTTAAACCTATGACACTATAAAGAAGATAGTGAGATTGTTTGATAATCAAGTTAAGACTTAAATGTTGTAGCATATTTTTTTGCTTTATATTATAGTAGTTGAAATTAAGTTGTTAAACATTTCGATTCGATTGAAACCAAAACCTTTTTTTTTTTTTGGCTGGAACCATGTTTTCAAACCGTATGCCATCTATTATTTTTATTTTTATTTTTGTTTTTAAGAGTAAGTATTTGCCAAATCAAACACACCCACGTGGGCCGTACAGACGACAAACACAGCATAGCTGAAGTGAATGCGGCCGCAACATAAAACTGCCCAGTAGGGTTTTTAAGATTAGGTTCAGCCACTTCCTTGTCACTCTGCCGCTTTGGCTAGGGTTTTCCATAGCCCCATCATATTCCCTCGCTTCGTTCTCTCTCTCTTTGTCGCTCTCTTTTTCTCTTTCTACTTTCCATCACTTTCCTCTTTCGTAAACACTCTCAATCCAACCATGTTTTTTACCATTTCGTAATCGTTCGATTGATGGATTCGAATAAGCACTGAGGTTTCTCTTTGAAGGAAGGCTCGCGACGGTTCTAGGGTTTTTGGATCGGATTTTCCTCTTTTCGGAGCTTTAAGAAATGGCGACCGCGAATCCTTTCGATCTCTTGTTAGACGATGACAACGAGGACCCAAACCTACTCATCGCTGCTGCTCAGCAGAAGCTCCCTGCTGCTCAGCCGAAGAAGCCGCAGGCTCCGGCGGCGGCTCAGCCGGCTAAGCCCGCCAAGCTGCCATCCAAGCCGCTCCCTCCTGCGCAAGCCGGTGAGCCTCAGTTCATATTAAGTTTTTCTCTTTTGCAGTCTTCGGATTTGGATTCTGGATTGGTTGTATTGAACTAGCTGTTTGTTTTCTGAGAAAGTGGAGGAAAAGATTGTATTTTTGGATTATTGTTGTTCATGTGTAACTTTTGTTCTTTTTTTTGGCTGTCATATTTTGTTTTCTAAAAGTTTTTGGTAGTATTTTATACTTTTATTGAGGTTCTGTATTGAGATTCATTGCAGGTGCGAACTGCTCTAAGTTCATTCGTTTATACCATTAATTCGCAAGTTTCTAAGTTGCCTTTAAAAAAAAAAAAAAGAATCTCAACTTTGTTATTCTTAAGTGTCGTAATTAAATTCAGTTTCATTTTGCTGATCTTAATTGGGAGTTAAACTTTTTTTTTTCCCCTCTTGGAAATGTGCTCTATATTTATGACTTTGAGCCAGTCGATGGCTACCTTAAAAGAATGGAATATTTCTTGGAATTTTTCTCAATTTTAACCGATGAAGGGTTCTTTTGTGAACGTTAAGTTATTTTATGGACATAAAGTCATTACTTTTATCTTGTTTGTATGGTAGTGTCGATGTTGTTGTTGGTGCTATTGTTATTGTTATTATTAAAGTCTTATTTAGGGTTTTGTTGTTTTGGTTGTTGAGTAATTTCCTTCTTGATTATTTAAGTTTGTGGTCTGCTCATTTCTCAGAACTACTTATATCTATGTTTAGGTTATGTGGTTCAGGTGAAGAGTGTCACACATTAAATGTCATATCTAAGTTATGGTTTGCGTATAATTTGCTTAGATTGTATATCTGTCTTTGTCTATCTGTGTAGTGAAAGAGGCCAAGAACGAAGCTGGCCGTGGAGGAGGTCGCGGTGGTGGACGTGGCGGCTATGGTGGACGTGGTCGTGGTGGAGGTGGATTCAATAGAGATTCTAACAACAATGAGAATTCGTTTGGAAACGGCAATGGGTTTTCTGGTGGGTACAGGCAATCTGAAGACGGGGACTCAGGGAAACCCTCTGAAAGGCGGGGCTATGGCGGCCCTCGTGGTTCAGTCCGTGGTGGTCGTTATGGTGGTTCTAGCAACGGAGAGGCTGTGGAAGGAGAGCGCCCAAGGAGGATATATGAGCGCCGCAGTGGTACCGGACGTGGGTGAGTATTTGTAGCATTTGTTCTGCCGTTTAAACATAACTCTTGGATCTTTGTTATTTCTTATTACTGTTCCACATCCACTTCATATAAACAGGAATGAGCTTAAGAGGGAAGGGTCTGGTCGTGGGAACTGGGGAACTCCCACTGATGAGATTGCTCCGTAAGCATTTACGTTTCTATTTAATCTTCATGGACTCTATTTGATGATATGGTACCCATGATTATTATCTGTTATGTTGATGTGTATGTTGTTCATTTTTGCTCAATTAGGGTGGTTGAAGAGCCTGTTGTTGAGAATGAGAAGAACGTTGATGCTGAGAAGCAGTTGGGAGAGGAGGAAGCCTCGGATGCCAACAAGGAAAATCCCGAGAAGGAGCCCGAAGAGAAGGAGCCAGAAGACAAGGTTATAATTATATTACTTGATGTTAATTTTTATTAAATTCTCTTGATACGTTTAAGCAGCTTTTCTTGTGTTACTTGTTGATCGACGACGCATTGAAGAGATTTTTGGCTGTCTTACACTAGTGCTTGGCACCCATGCTACACAGTGTGGACTGTCGTTTTGATGCCTCCGCTTTTTCTGAAAAAGAGATTAAGCCTTCTTTGGTAGCACTTAGCTTAAATATCTTCTGTTCTTTGGCTATATTGTGCCAAGTTAGTGGCTTTTCCTTTATTTCTGTTGCAATTACATTTGATTAAGTTCTTGATATGTATTGTGAAACTAGGACATCAAGTTTCAGTACCTTCGTAGTCTGTTTCTTTCAATTTATCCAAGCTTTACATACAAAGAGAGTGAGTATGGTGTTGAATTTGTAGAGGAAGCGGCTTGGATGCTACAAGTGGATTCTTTCTTCTTGATCATTATGTATTGTATGTTTATGTCCTTGTTTCTAATCTTTATAGGAGATGACTCTAGAAGAATATGAGAAGGTCCTTGAAGAGAAGAGAAAGGCTCTGGTTGCCCTGAAGACGACAGAGGAAAGGAAGGTGGACTCCAAAGAATTTGAGTCCATGCAACAGCTTTCAAGTAAAAGGGGAAATGATGAAATCTTTATCAAACTGGTACGACTGACCTTACCTTACCGTATTTGAGAAGGATAAGGTATTTCACATGACACATTTTGTATTTATTACCTCGCTTCTGCTTTTCAGGGTTCTGAAAAGGATAAGCGTAAAGAGGCAGCTGAAAAGGAAGAGAAAGCTAAGAAGGTTTTTTCTATCTTCTATGCTCTATGACTTCATTTATTTGTGTTGCAACTTTTCCTTTGTTTTGTGCACAAAGCAAGGAATACACCTTACTGTTGTTTTGCTTTCTTGATTTCTGCATAATTTCAACAAAACTTGGGGCCTTGTTTGAGCCGACTGTGATTGTGATCACACTAGTACATATTAGATCTTCTAAATTTGAACTGGAATTTGGCTTGCTTAGGCTAACATCCTTGTGAGTTCTTTCATAAAATTCCAAGTGAAAGTGGTTCATGTTCTTGTGAATACTGCATGTCTTGAGTTGACAAGTATTTGTACGATCAAGAACAGAGTTGATGTGCAGTGCGCATATGTAATTTGATGTACATACATGGCCTTTGTATTGGGCCATTCGGCATAAATTTTTCGTCTTCTTTTCTATTTTGGACTATATCAATATTAACAATTGAATGCATTTTTGGTTGTAGTCTCTTAGCATCAACGAGTTCCTGAAGCCAGCTGAAGGTGAGAGGTACTATGCTCCTGGCGGTCGTGGTCGAGGCCGTGGCCGTGGTTCCAGAGGCGGATATGGCGGAGGTTACGCGTCTAGCAATGTGGCAGCCCCATCCATCGAAGATCCTGGGCAGTTCCCAACCTTGGGTGGTAAATGAGATTGTACCATTTTCTCGCATCACTGGGTTACATCCATTTAGGGGATGAGTGGCGGGCTATCCAGGTTATCCATCCACATGAACGTTAAAACTATTTTTAATGTTATGTCTTTTTGAGTGTAAATTTTAGATCTTGTGTTTTGGACCAAGAAGTCATGGAATCAGTTTTGATTTGGAATAGGTTGAGAATACATTCAGTTATTTTTAATATTCAGTATTTGGAATAGGTTGAGAATACATTCAGTTATTTTTAATATTCAGTGTTTGCTTCACTCATTTTATTATTCCTTCTTCACAGCAAATACATTTCTAGGGAATTGCATAAATCGGATGCTCTTCGTTTCTTCGTGCCAACTTTCTCAACTTGTCGTTTATCCATTTTCCCTTTTTATTTATTTATTTAGAGTTGTCCCGCTAATTAATTTAACCTTCTATTTATTTATTAGAATAATGGCTTGGAATTTGATTTCAAAGCCATAAATAAAGGGGAATCTCAAATTTCATGTATTTATCATGTATTTTTTATCTCAAATTTCGCTATTATTAGTAATTTTTTTGTGCCTATGCACTGGAGATTAAGAATCAAATTTTAGATTTTGTGCTCTAATTTGCATGTATGATCGTTGATAAAAACTGAATAAGCGTCTAAGGTAGGGATAGGAATAAAATCAAACTAGAGAATGGAATTTGATGTACTTTGAGGGTATCCGTTTTTGGAAGAAGGAAAAAAAAAACCCTTTTTTTACAAGGCAAAGAGAAAAAATAGATTCACGAGTACATTGTAGGAAACTTCTAAAACCTTCCTCTTTGGGTGAAAAGGGAAAGCAGTTTTATAAATGTTTCTCATAATAAGATTTCTTTTAGTCGAAAGAGATACTGTTATATTCAAGTTATATTTCTCATTTACAGAATGACAGATAGTATATTTATATAACATGTGTTTTCTTGGGAAAAAAAGGAAAAGTTGAAACCAAGTAGCTCCTCGGACGGACAATTGAAGGGACTTTTTTCCTTCTAAAATAAGTATTTTTTGAAGCGAATTAATCCCATAATGCCAGGAGTGTTTTTGCTGAGAAAAAACACCTTAAATTAACTAAAAAAGATCGTCTCGGTCTCGGTCACCGTATTGGGGGGACTTCCCCTAAAGCAGAAGCGCCAGTCATCCGAGGGTCCGTGCGTCAGCCGCATTGTTAGCGTTTCTTGGAATTTAAACAAACCTTACAGAAGAACAAAAGTCTGCAAAAAGCTAAGACATGAGAAAATAAGCTATCTAACAACCAATGAGGATCACTTTGCACATGCACTTGCACTTTCTTCCACCCGCTCTCTCTTGCTAATTTTAGTGCGTGAGAAAGGCTTTTAGCTTTGCCTCAAGAAACTGATAGAACCTTGTAGCAATAGTACTAGTATCACCTTCGTTGGTACGCAATCAGAGTAGCCAACCTTTTCGTTGAACAACTGAAGCATCAACCGTGACGGCCAGCCAATCTTCGGGTAGGGGGGGATTCACCTAAGATTGTCGCCCTCTGATGAATGGGAAGTGTCTTTCACCCATGGACCCAAATTTTGAGAGTTTGTGGGAGGAGAGAGAGAGGTAGATGATAACACAACCAGGGTTTCTAAAAATTTTGAAACTGAATTATAATGAGTAGAACAGTAAATTTTTAATTAGTGTTAAAAAAAATCAAAAAATGGGTAGTTTTGAAAAATCAAAAGAGAATCTTAATAAGGGGTTGCATTTGGGGGCCATTTCATGTAGTTTTCTCTATGCTACGTGCTGCACATTTACCATTTGGATTTATTTATTTCACTAACCCAAAAGCTATTCTATGTTACACTAGCATAAATAAAATTTAGTGTGCTGACCAAAAAACCCATAAACTAGGTCTTTTTCTTTTTTTTTTTTAACTCTTCCCAACTGCTTTCCCCCTTTCTCTCACTTTTGCCACCTCCCCTCCCTTTCCCCCCGCCTGCTTTCCCTATCTTCTTCCCCGGCCTCCCTTATTTTTCTCAGAAATTTGGGAAATTTTTGTGAAATTTCAAAAATTTTGAGGTACCGAAATATATTTCTACTGTAATATTGATTTAGACGAAATATTGGAAAAATATTGCAAATATCGGTGAAAATATCGACATTGAAAAACATGTAGTGTATTTTGTACAAAATTTTGATACATATCGTTGAAATTTCGACTAAATTTTGATAATATCAGAAATAGATTTTTTCCTTTTAAATAATCTATTAGTATATTATACTTTAAATGTATAAATATTTAAATGAGTTTACAATTAAAGAATTTAGGATCCAATTAAATGAGTTTACAATTAATGAATTTAGGATCCAATTATAGTAGCTCTTGCAATGGGGCTGCACATACTTATTATACATACAATTAGGACTTTAAAAAGTATGATAGTTATGAAATTTTTAATTATCCTTATCTAAGCATACCGGCACCATCTCAATCAAACAATTAAAATAATTCACAATTTTACATTTATATAAATACAGTAAGAAGTCTAGAAAACTAAATGAGACATATTTATAATTATATTCAGCATTACTTAAATAAAATGTCATGACATCAATATTATTTAAATCAAGATGAAATTTTTTCTATGTTTAAGCCTCACATAACATTATTTTGATATTGATAAATCTGTTACGTACAAAGACTATTATGTAAATCATTTTCATTTATTTTTTTAATGTTTATTGTATTTTAGTGTTAGAATTATATTTAATGTAAAATTTTTATAATTTTTATAATTTTTGTTGAAATTTTTGCAGATATTAATATATTTTTTTTTCAAAATTTCCTTAAAATTATGGTGCTGATGTTTCCACCGAAGGTCCCGATGAAAAAACACTTCTTGAGCACTCCAGGGCCAACTTTAACAAATTCCTTGATTGATGTTAGAATCAAACCGATCCCCAGAGAAAACAGCATCATTCCTCCAAGACCATATGGATGCTCTGCAGAGAGTGACAAAGCATGGAGTAAAGATGTTGGACTCTTTGTGACTATACCCCCCAAAACTCCTTGATTTTGACTCCACTCTTATAGCCCAGCTGCTAGGAAGTAGGAACTAAACCATACATGCTGCCGGGCGTTCTTTAAGCGCTCATCTCCGCATAGCAAACAACACTTGTCAGTCAAAGGGCTTATCTCCAGCGGGAATGCACTTGTGCCTCTCTTGACACTTCTATCCCCACAGGGTATCCATTGCCTGTCTCTAGTCCCAACCATGATAAATGAACTATCTTAGAAGGAATAGGACAGCTCAACCGCCGTCCTTGACGTTGCTCAAAATTTTCCCGCGAACCAAACACCAAGCGACTTTCCTCTCCTCTTTGACAAAACAAAACCGACATGCCAATCCAAACAAAGAATTCGGTGTCCCCAATAATCCCTCGCTGCAAAGAACCAACTTGGTTCGTTCCAATTACGTGAATAAATCTTCATCAATTGATCAAAGTATCGTCTCGTTGAATAAGCTGATCACGAGTTACATTCGATCTGGGGATTTGGATTCTGCTCTTAGAGTGTTTGAGAAGATGGTGGTCAAGACCACCGTCACTTGGAATTTGATTTTATCCGTGTTTGCAAAAACGCCTGGCCGAATGAAAGAAGCCCAGGAACTGTTTGTTAAAATTCCTGAACCAGATTCTGTTTCTTATAACACAATGTTGGTTTGTCATCTTAACAATTGTGGGGTCTGTTCTGCCCTGGAATTTTTTAACAAGATGCCTGTTAAGGATACGGCATCATGGAATACGATGATTACGGGGTTCGCTCGAAATGGGAAGATGGACAAAGCACGGGAACTGTTCCTCGAGATGCCCAAGAAGAATGGCGTCTCGTGGAGTGCAATGATTTCGGGTTACGTGGAGTGTGGGGATTTGGAGTCTGCTGTAGAGATGTTTGAGCTCGCACCTGAAAAGAGTGTTGTGGCATGGACTGCAATGGTCACTGGTTACATGAAGTTTGGGACGATTGAATTGGCAGAGAAATTGTTTCATGAAATGCCTATAAAAAATGTAGTGACATGGAATGCTATGATTGCAGGATATATTGAAAATTGTCACGCGGAGGACGGCTTGAAGCTTTTTAAGAAGATGATTGGATCTGGGGTTAAGCCAAATCCGTCTAGTCTGAGCAGTGTTCTACTCGGGTGTAGTAATCTGTCTGCACTGCAAATGGGAAAGCAAGTACATCAGCTGATTCATAAATCTCTGTTGCATTATGATACAACTGCAGGGACTTCATTGGTTAGCATGTATTGCAAATGTGGTGATTTGGAGAATGCCCAAAAAATGTTTCTTGAAATGCGTCAAAAAGATGTTGTTACTTGGAATGCAATGATAACTGGTTATGCTCAGCATGGGGCAGGTCAAGAAGCTCTCAGTCTGTTTGATGAGATGAGAAAAGGGGGAGAAAAACCTGATCGCGTCACTTTTGTGGCAGTGTTATTAGCTTGCAATCATGCCGGATTAGTTGATACCGGTGTTCAATATTTTGAGTCGATGGTGAGAGATTATGGAATTGAACTTAAACCCGAGCATTATACATGTATGGTTGACCTCCTTGGTCGAGCTGGTAGGCTCATTGAAGCTGTGGCTTTGATAAAGAAAATGCCGTTTAAACCCCATTTTGTGATTTTCGGAACTCTCTTGGGTGCTTGTAGGATTCACAAGAACTTGAAGCTGGCTGAGTATGCTGCCAAGAATCTCCTTGTTCTTGATCCATCAAGTGCAGCTGGCTATGTCCAGCTCGCTAATGTTTATGCCGCTGCGAACAGATGGGATTGCGTCTCCAGAGTTTGGCGGGCAATGAAAGAAAATAAGGTAGTTAAGACACCCGGGTATAGTTGGATCGAGGTAAAGAGTGTAGTCCATGAGTTCAGATCAGGTGACAGGATTCACCCAGACCTACCCTCCATACATGAAAAACTAGATGAGTTAGGCAAGAAAATGAAGTTGGCTGGCTATGTTCCAGATCTTGAATTTGCATTGCATGATGTGGGAAAGGAGCAAAAGGAGCAGCTTCTACTACAGCATAGTGAAAAGCTAGCAATCGCTTTCGGGCTCCTGAAAGTGCCCGAGGGGATTCCAATCCGAGTTTTCAAAAACCTGAGAGTTTGTGGAGATTGCCATAGAGCTACTATGTTCATCTCAGCAATAGAGAAACGAGAAATTATTGTTAGAGATACAACCAGATTTCACCATTTCAAGAATGGGACCTGCTCTTGTGATGGCTACTGGTAACATTATTGCAAAACTCACATTTTTGCCAGGAGTTTCACACTAATAGCTTGTTTGGAGAGCAGTTTGAACTTTTTTTTTGTTTAAATTTTGTAAGAGAAAATACTGTAACAAAAATAGTTGAAACCATAAACAATATTTAAAACTGTGATTGCCAAACAAAGGCCAAGTCACAGTTTACAGTTCAATAAAGAGTGTTCTTATCTTTTACCACAAGTTTGTCTGGTGAATCTCCTTGCACATCATAGTGGATTAGGATTTAGGAAGCTCCGACTTTGGCTTCATAGTGGAGAAATTCGCACGTGTTCATACTCTCTTCTCCCATGAAGTTCAACATAAATAAAATTAGTTAAATTCCTATTCCTAATGTCCACATACTTGTGAAATATAGGATACTCTCAACCAAATTTGACCCATAATGAAGGCCAAAGACCTGAAGACTAGTGAAACGGTTCCAAGCACCGATTGTCCATGGTACAGATGTCGGTTTCAATTGGACATTAACGTAAAACACCAGCGTCAGAAGACCTTAAACGAAGTGACTAATAGCCGTTCGAGAAGGGAGTTCAAACTACGCTTTATAGTTCTAGTTGTTCAAATTTGTGAATAAAAACACTAAAAGTTCAAATTTTGTGAATAAAAACACAAAATTAACTATTGTTTGGCAACTTGGGTGAAACTTGGAAATCTGTCCCATAAGCAGAAGTTTGGTACAACGCAAATATAAAACTCTCACAAGTTATAATATTTTGACTGCAACTACACTCCCAAACACTCTCTTAGCTGGTCAGATCCTCAAAATGTAGTTCAAATTCCTTTTCCACACGGGCTTGGTTCAAACATCAAAATTCAGGCAATTTGAATCTTTTTTATTTAACATGTAAAATCTGATACACATTGTGATCCCAGCTAGTGTTATGAAAAGCATATAAATTCTAAATCTAAAATAATTTCTTGAATCACGTCTCTTTGGCACTTGGCTAAAGATAAGTGTCAAGTCATTACGCGTGAGCTACCAGATAAAATGCAACAAACAATAAAAAAGGAATATAACGAGGCAAATACTGCTATCCACCAATATTCCTAATTTGTACAGATGTTTTTCAGAATCAAATACATTCAAAAGAATGGAAGGCTTTAACAAAGTGCTGACAAAAAAGACAAATCAAGAGGAACAATTATCTTTTATATCAAAGCGTTAAGATAGAGAACCAGTTTTACATGGCATGGAAAACACGGATTAACATATAAGCTCCACCAATACTCTTTTTCTTTCCCCTTCTAAGAAGAGCAGCAGCCAGACTTCTGGTTCACAGGCTGTCCTCGGATCTGCACTGTTGGAGGCCTGGCATTGTTCATTGGTTGGCTAGCCATCCTGCACATACCAATGCCAAACATATTAAAACAGTGAATCACATACCAGAACACCAACAAACTTGGGGCAAAAGAAAACCCTTAACTCGTGAGAGATCGAGTATATGGAAAAAAATGTATTGCCACAACAAGAGAAAACGTTTCATTTTTCACCCCATCAAACCAAACAAAACCAAAAAGGATTGATACGCCAAAGAAATGCTGTACCTATTTTTAATTTCAGCAGCCATGGCCATGAAAGCTTGCTCTACATTAGTGGCATCCTTGGCGCTTGTTTCCATGAAGGGGATTCCAATTTCATCCGCAAAAGCCTAAGCAAAAGAGAGCAGAATGAAGTCATTACCATACAACTAGAGATACAAACATATAACCGGCTGAGGAAGCATGTATAGACTTACCTTGGCTGTCTCATAAGATACTACTTTATTAGCCGTGAGATCACACTTGTTTCCAACTAGAAGCTTGTTCACGTTTTCACTAGCATAACGGTCAATTTCATTCAACCATTGCTTAACATTGTTGAAGCTCTCTTGGTCAGTAACATCATACACAACCTGCAAAAGGCCAGCCAACAACATTATATAAATATCACATCCAAAAACTACAAGCAAGAAGAAACAATGAAGAATACACTTACAATGATTCCGTGTGCACCACGGTAGTAGCTGCTGGTAATTGTCCTAAAACGTTCTTGACCAGCAGTGTCCCACTGTATGTCCACACAACAAAACAAATGGCAATCAGCAATTGCAATAGCAAAAACCAGGCCACATAACGTTCAATAAAAACTTCATAAGAGTGCCAGACAGCAAGTTATGATACGATCATAACATCAAAACAACGGTAATAAAATTATACTACAACTTCAAATTTCAGGCAAATAGTGTCGAAGATGTTAAAAAGTATTATCAGCACAGGCACAACAATAAACAATAAGGAACTCAAGTACTCACAATTTGAAGTTTAATGGTCTTGCCATCCTGTTCCACTGTGCGGATTTTCTAAATAGGCACACCAACATAGAGATTAGAGCCCTCTAAGACAAAGAAATCAAATATCTAATTCCAATCCAACAGTGTCGAGAAATAAAGGCTTACAAAGTCAACTCCAATGGTGCTGATGTAGCTATCCAGGTACGAATCATCCTGGAATTCCAAAAGATAGAAGACAATCAGGAAGAATATACAGTAATCTTAATAAACTAGATATAATTGCACATAACTGAAAGTTCAATGAGGTAATAGCACATCTAAACCGCTACTAAGAAAGTGCATTTATACATGCACAAATTTTATCAAAAGAAACCATATAGCCCCAAGTAACCGTCATATGTTGTCAAACATAAATTCTTTTTCTCAACCAAAAGAAAGTTTTTTTTTTTTTTTTTTTTTATAAAACATTAAGCAATTTCTAAGAAATTTCAAGCTTTTTATATATAAGCTATACATATATATATATATTTCCAGTATTCAACTGAGGAAGGGAAGAAACTTACAGCAAACCTCAAAAGCAAGCAGGATTTGCCAACACCGGAATCTCCAATGAGCAAAAGCTTAAACAGATAGTCACTTCATACAAGAGAACACAAAAAGGGAATAAATATTTGCAAGAATCTTCACATGGGTTAAAAAATTTAGCTTAAATGAAGATCATAGATTTCTTCAATCTCAACCCGAAGGGAAAACAAAGGTGAAATCATGTCAAATTCCAAACAAAACATTTGACCATTATTATTCACGTTACGGTCACAACAACAGCATCGTAATCAAAGCAGCTACAAAAACAAAATTTATCAATGCCTAAATTCTAAAATACGTAACCGTAAATATTTCCAGAACCCGACAAACTTTTCAATTTACAAATTTCGAAGAAATTACAGACATTTAAAATATGCATCCCAGATGCTCAAAATTAATTACGCTCCCATCTGCCAATATAAACCCCAATTGATCCAATTTCAGATTCTCATTCAAAAATTCGCTGCCCTAATTTTGACCCAACGTCAGTCAATGGATCTAATTCGAAAGCACCTAGATCTTAACCCACAAGCCAAATCCTTTCCGATCCAATCACCATAGACAAAGGGGGAAAAAAAGGAAAAAACCTAAGAAAAAATTTCTCAGGAAAAAAAATTGTACAATTTAAGAATTGATTTACAAAAAATCCACCAGATCTAACTAAATTCCATTCAATAATCAAACAAATGAAATGGCTCCAAGACATCCAGATCACGATCATCCCCAAAAAAAACAAAAAACAAAAAAAAGAGGAAAAATTGAGCTTACTATTCGGGATTCATTGCTCGGTGAGGGAAATTAAAGCAACGGTGGTTTTCTGCGGCGAGAATCGAAAGCGAGAGATGAGATCTTCGCAGAAGCTAGAGAGAGAAAGAGAGGAGAGAGAAAGGAATTTGCAAAAGAGGAAGACGAAGAAGGAGAAGACGGAGAAACCGAGAAAATAAGAGAGGAGAAGGTGGTGCGTGTATTAAAAAGCGCTCTCCCCCAAAACGTCGGGAATAATTTTATTTTTTATTTTTTATATTTGGCTTGCAATAATTCTCAAAAAATAAAAAAATCAGACTTCCAATTGGGGTCATCGTTTGCCACGTGTTTTTTGCTTCAGACTTAATTTACGAAACTGACCATCCGACTTACGAAAAAGATTTTTGCGATGGAATTTGAAAAAACTTTGTTATTGGTTAGTGCACCTTTTTTCAACGCTAATCTAGAACTTTGTTGACAATTATCTTTTTAGTATATCTAAAATAAATTTATAAAACATTTGATAGTTAGGGTTATTATTTAAAATTGTTTTTATTGTAAGTATGTAAAAATTTTATATTATAGTAATTTTTTTAATTATTATTATAACATATAAAATTTTTATATTATTTATAATTAAAATTATAGTTAGAATCGAGTTTATCAAATAAAATATTATTTGTTTTGTATTCATGTTGATCTGATCCGATGACACATGCATTGTCGAAATACACCTTAGAAAAACCCAAAAAATATGAGAGAGAGGTAACTGCTTTTCTCATTTACGCAATTATGTTGTAAGTTTAGCATGATAGATAAGTACCACAATAGAACCAACAATAAAAGATTGCTTTCTCATTTATGGAATTATATGGTTGTAAGTTAAGTGCATCGGTATCAAGTGCATGTTTCAAAATTGAGGTTTCCATTTTAAATCTCTTTATTTACATTTCACAATATCAAGGAATAAAAGTGAAAACGAGTCTAAAATTTAGAACACACACCGTTTGGTATATAAATTCGAATTAGTGATTTGATTTAAGTTAGTGTGATTTGAATTATGATTTGAGTTAATAGTTTAAATTGTCATCCCAATTGACGTTTGGATGCGTATTTAAGTTTTAATTTGAGTATAGAATAAAATTAAAATTTATGTTTGAAAAGGTAGTGAAAATAATTTATGATTTGTTAACAAATCTAATAAAATCTTAATGTTAATGATCCTAAAAAATATACAATATAGATCTTAATTTATTCTTCTCTTCACTAGGATCATAAATGAAAAAAGAATCATCTCAATTGGATATCAAATAAAGAAATTATGATTTTTTCTTAAATATAGAAGAGAGAATTTCAGTTTTTGCTGTAGCAAAGATGTCCGAGTATCAAAAGTTTACGGGGGAGCAGAACTTTGAAAACTTGAATTCTTAATACTTAAAGGATTCAGATTTTGAGAGAAACAAAAACGTATCTAAAAGATTCTTAATACTTGAATTTAAATTTGAGTCCTATGAATACCAAAGAGTATTCCAAACAAACATTTATGAAATGAATTCTATTTAATATTCATAAAGTCAGACATTGTTAATTCTATTTTTATTATCGGGGGAGCAAACATTTCTAGGCTTACTAAAGTAAGTTTTCTAAAACTAACATTAACATGCGGCCTAAGAGCCGTGGTTCATACTATAAATTACAGGTTTAAATTGTTATTTTAACAATGTTTTCTTTTCATATTTTACAATATTAGTTTAAATTTTTAATTTTAATGCATTTTTAAGCTGTTCATAAATGGTAGACGACCCCTTTTTTAAGAATTGACTGCCAATGGCTTTTTATACCAGTTAAAAAAGACTTTTTTTATATTTTAAATTTTTAATAACTTGCGTTATTTTGGCTTAGTTTGTTTTTGTTCTTAAAATTTTTAAAAATATTTTTGTACGTCTTTCAAAGTAAAAATTTTAAAACACACTCTACACAATTCTTAAAAATATTTTATTATATAAAATAAAAATATTTTTATTTATTTTAAAAATAATATCAAATGGTCTATTTGTCTTCGTGTAAATAAGCAAAATAGTCGTCAAAAACACCGGTGGAACTGTACTTGACCAGTTGAAGCGGCTCTTTTTTTTTTCAGCCAAAAAAAAAAAACTTTAAAAGTTAATGTTCTAGTGGCAACTGCGTCAGAGACTCACAGTCCAGTATTACGGTCTTTTCTCTTTCCATTTTTTTCCGTCTCTTGTATTGTCAAGGCCCTTTTAACCCACGGCATGTATCTGACAGCGCACTACTTCACACACACACACACACACACACACATATATTATATATATATATATATATATATATATATTGATTTTTAATTACAAAAGCTTTAAACTTCGCCACTTAACAGAATTCTTTTTCTTCTCCTTTTCTCTAAAGGCCACTTTCAGAGTGATCCTCGTCATCTCCAATTGATTTGTTGTGGCTTTTGAATCCCAATAATATGTTACCTTTTCTTTCCTTAACAAAAAAATGTTCCCTTCAGTATTTCGTCACACGAGCGATAGTTAATTTCACGCTCAAAATGATAGATGGTTTGAACTATATTGAACCTACAACTGTGTGATAATGCGTTGCACTATGCAACGGTCACCTTCTAATAAGAATATTTAGCAGGGGGATCTTGCACCAGAACCATACACTTTGTAAGAGAATGGGAATTTTTTTTTTTTTTTGAAGAATTGAATCTTCATTTAATTAAAATATAGTACAAACGAAAATTCAATACAGCCACTCATTGCACACCAGAGATTTACAAATACCAACTAAATCCACCAGATTACAATCATAGCACATAGATAATTGACGATATTAAGACTTATAGGGAAGAGCCACTCGACACAAATGACAAAGCTCATCAACGACTTAACTTCAGACTCCAAAACTGTCAAAGGACGTAGCCAATTGACCGAAACCAACTCCACCCAAGTGAGGGCACTAACTATCTGGCCTGGGTACAATTCTAGCCAACAACAACCACACACCACACTACTAGTTTGTGGGTGTTACAATTCGAACCAAACTCAAAGGTAGGGAGACCACCTCCTTTGTTCTATACAGAACAAACATACAAACAAATAGAGCTGAAAACTTGGAGGAGACTGCTTGCCTTGGAGTGCTCCACTACCGTTATCGTCACCACCTTCGCCTCATCTCATTCTGTCTATGTATGGTCCAGTCCAATCTCATGTAATCTGTCCCTCCGCCACCCTCTCCTTTTGCGCCTTGCTCGGATCTAGTTAAGCAAGCTCGGCTTTTTCATAAAGCTCCATCGGCAAAATTCCCCACCTACCACCCTCTTTCAGCTGCATCCGAAGCCCAAGAACCACCTGCAGCCCCTTTTCCCCTGTGGTACTAGATTTCTTCCACCTCTAGCTGCCTTCAAAGCCCAATCTCTAGATCTATCCTGAACCTCGAGATCATCGCTACTGCGTGCTATAACAAATACCCCTATTCTCATTGGTCTAGAAATTTGCTGGCCTCCTCTTCGCCTCGCCCTGACGGACAATGGAACCCCTTGTTACCCTGATGTGCCTCCATTCCTAGCCTGAATGCGAAACGGCCTCCCCTTCTCTTGGGCTCGAGTCCCGACGGCCAGCCTGAAGGCAGCATCGGGCTTTAGACCTAGAGGGAGAGAGGCAACACCACTTCATCTCGAAAGAAAACGAATAGTAAACCCTAGCAGACAAATATTTTGAGCCCTTTTGCTCTATGTTTTTGCCTTTACAGTTAATGAGAATGGTATTTTAAGAGGATTTGATTTGTAAACATATAACTATGTGAATAGGAGGACGATGATGGTTTTTCAAAAGCATTGATATTCTCATCACGTACGTTATACTACATTACCCAATGGTCAAAATCAATCATCTGCTTTATCATGGCATAGTAATTGAGCCTTTACCCATCAAGTGAAGTTCGGTATCTCCATGGTAGGAAATTCCTATACGGGGCCTAACAAGTGAATCCTAGAGGATAGCCCACTATTCTCCTCCCTCGGAGTTGTTAAATTCTGACTTTGGGACTAAAAGAGGATAGCCCTTGAAATCATTAAGTCTCAGCTTCAGACTAAAATGGGATAGCAAGCTATCCCCTCATTTGAAATTATTAAATCCCGAGTTTGGGACTTTATAAGGGATAGTGATCTAAGAAACACTAAGTCTTGGTTTCAGGGCTAAGATGAGGTAGTTCACTTTTCCTCTAGCTTGGAAATACCAAGTCCCAACTTCGGGACTGAGGTGAGATTGCTCGCCATTTGTTGTCTTAGAGTCACTAAGTCCCTGTTTCGGTTGTAAGAGCAGATAGCTTGCCATCCCCTATCTTGGAAATGCTAAGTGTGGGCTTGGGGACTAAGAGAACATATCTCGCTATCCGCTCCTTTTAGAGTTGTTAAGTATCGGCTTCGGTACTAAGAGGGGATAACTCGTTATCCTCCTCTCTTAGAATCACTAAGTCACTGCTTTGGGACTAAAAAGAGATAGCTCATGATCCCCCCGCTCTTTTGGAGTTGTTAAGTCCTAGCCTTGAGACTAGGAGGGATAGTCTCGGAATCATTGAGCACCGGCTTCAGGACTTAGAGGATACAGTCCATACAATGAATGTTAGTTTCAATACGTGGCAAAATTTTATATCATTTGGTCCAAAAAGGAAAACAATTTAAACTGTATTTCGATGATCCCTGAAAAAAGTTAGGTGCCCGCTCACAACTACGATCACACTGGGCTTCCGAGAACTGAGGTACAATGTCTATGATTCCATAGAGACAAAAGACGTGGGAAAAAAATAAAGGAGGAAGAATGTGGTTAAGTATGCGTCTTGAAGTAGCCGGCTAGAAGGCTCACTATAACTGGGAAGAGAGGGGACTTAGAATAGGGTCCAGGACAGAATATTAGGCTGTTGCTCTTTCAAATTTGTATTGAGAGTGACTTGGTGAGGATTGAACCTGTACCAAAGTCTATCAATGGTAAAGAAAAACCTAGTAGATGTAGGTTATTTTGACCGAACCGTTGTAAATCTCTTGTGTTTTTTGTTCTTTTACTTGTTTTTTTATATTTTTGTATGTTTCTCGTTGCTTTGATCCGTTTTAGCTAAGTTTTTTTTTTTATCTAGGAATTTGGTTTTAGTTGTTGGTAGAATTTTACTATCAAGGTGACCCGTTTGTGTCAAATGAACTTCTAGTTTGTAAACATGCTATAACAAAAAATAGACAAATTTTTTGGATTCTCCAACCTCATAATGCTACCATCATATTTTCTCTTATCGAAGAACACATCATCATGTATCTAAATATTGGATTTAGATTACAAGTTAGACTAATTATCACATGCTTGGTATTTAATAAAAGAATTGGGTGCCTTAACATTACTTCGTTAGTTCCAATGAAACTCTACGCAAGTTCATATTTGAACTAATCTCCTTAATGCATATTCTGACTGGTTTCGAAGCTCTTTCTTATAGGGAACAAATAATACACTTTATATATATATATATATATATATATATATATAATTAGAAGAAGGGGTTGGTTTTGGTCCTATCTTTAAATAAATGTTATATATATACACACACACTTATTTTTATAATTTAATTACAGTTGGGCATTTGCTATTAAAATGATTGATATGTGATTAATTAGATATATTCAATTAGCAAATGATACTTATTGGTCGGTAAACGTTCATTAACATTGATCAATCAATGATTAACCACTAAGTCAGTTAGTCAATCTACTTTTTTTTTTTTAAATATCATTTCCTTAATTTAACAAAATTTATAATATTAATTAAAACATGCTTTAAAAATGGTCATTTACTCTCCTATCATTTTTGTAAATCAATCTTTTGTTGAAAATCTAGAATAAAAACTTGAAACACGTATGAAATTTGTTTTCCTTAAAGCGACATTTGCCCCTTCTCAGATGAAATTACTTACGGGATTATAACTACGAATTGCTTTCAGGATATGACAAGTGTTTTGTGTTTTTGCCCTAAGCAAAAGTGAAACACACACGAAATAATATAACACGATATCTTGTAGGTGGTGAGAGAAGAACCCCTAATTATATTTTTCACATTTATAATTAAAAATAGACTTTAAAGACACCCTTTCAATAATAACTGCCATAAATTCAGAAATATTTTTAATAAAATAAAATTAAAATTACGCAATTTCTAAAAAATGCACCTTTTAGAATATTAAAATCAAATTTAAATTAATTTTTAATTTAATTAATTTTAAAATTATTTTAAGTAAAAATTATGCATGTGCTTTGTTTCACGTGCCTCTATAGCCTCACCGTCTATGCATCCCTGTGTAAGCCACTAGAAAAATCTTGGTATATACATCATCTAACCCTTTCAAAAAAGAAGTGCCTTATAAAATGGTACCGACTTTATAATTTTTCAATATAACACTGTATAATTTACCTACAACGGACTCACTTTCCATTTAGGTATGAACTTTTAATCTAATACCTTACTTTTTATCAGGTTCAATCACATTTGCTTTTTTTTGGTCCATGATACAGTTTACCATAAATATTTCTAATTTCAACACAATAAAATAACTCTCATACCCAAAAATGCCAAAAAAAAAAGGAGGGTTGTTTTAGTCATTTTAAATAAACAAGTGGGTACCACATTAAAAAATTGGCGGAATGAAGGAAAGCCAGTTGTTTCGGAGTAGCTTCATTTTTCCGGCGTACGTGTCCCTGCACGAGATCTAAATCTAAAGAGAACAAAAGAAAAAAGGGCCAAAAAAAAAGAAAAAGAAAGCATTGGGACCCACTTTGTCAAAGAGCGCGTGAAAGCATTTGTGGACCAAAGAACACAATGCCGTAAAGGAGAATTCCAACCACGAGAACCCTGAGAAAGAGACGTCTCTGCTTTCAAACTCACCCACCTTCAGTTCCAAGCTCGTGGAAACAACCTCCACCGACTCTGGTCAAACACGGTGGCCCAGGCCTTAGAAGTTCCAAAGGACTTCAAAATCAAGGCATAGCATTTCGAATAAAAAAAAAAAAAAAAAGGAGAGCAAGAGTGAACTCGTACAAACGGTAAATAATGCAGCGAGCCAAAAAAAAGGGTAAAACAAGGTGTTGTCGTCAATTTCAATGTAGTTCCTCTTCAAAACTTTAGTTATAGGGGATGTTATAAGATCGAAAATTATAACACCTAAGTTCTTTAATTATAACTTTTTGTTTTTTAGTTTAAAAGTTTTATATTGTTTACTGTTGTAACTAATAAATTAAAATTAAAGTTTTTAACACTTTTTTTTGTTCTTGTTTTAGGGTTATTGTAGCTAATTGATTTTGGTGGTAGCTGTCGTTTATTCAAGTGTTAGTAGTTTTAATTTTTGTTGTCTTTTTTAAGGTGATTGTAGTTTTTTGGTTGGGTTTTTATCACTCGGTTAAAAAGGCGCCTAGTGAAACTCTATATCCAATCTCTAGGATTAAACATCTAAATCCATGGATTGTGACATAAAAAATCCAAATTACCTTTGCTTTTTTTATACTTTTTACCATCGTTTTGTATAGTTGTTGTCGTCCTTGTCTCCCCTCGTCGTTTAAGAAGCTTATTGTTGCTTTGATCTCGTTTAACTTCTGTTGTTGCTTCCTCCTTAATTGTGGTTTATTATTTACTTGTCGTTTTTGTTTCCGCCCTCGCTTTTAGCCTGTCACAATGGTCGTTTCCTTAAGTCGTCGTCGCTTACTCTTTATTTTTTTTATTTTTGATTTTTGCTGTAAGTTTATTTTATTTTATTTTTATGAGAAGATATTTTCTTCTCCAGAAATAGTCTCCCCTATCTATGGTAATTTTCCAAAACAAGAAGTGCTTCTAGACCCCGCTAAGAGCAAAAGCAATAAAGCAAAGCAAGCGAAGAATCCCAGCGGATTCATCAACCCTCAGATTCTATATCTCTCTCTCCCTCTCTCTCTCTCTCTGAAGATGCAGAAGAGATTTTCTAGAATAATCTCGGAGACCACCGTCTCCGTGTCGTCCTCTCCGGCGGCGGCTGCTTCTCCGCCGCCATCTTGGAGGTTTGACGACATCGACGACGTTGACCTTCCGACATACAATCCCCTCTCCGCCGCCGCAAAGAGAGAGCAGTCTCGCCTCAGATCCGCCCACAACGCTGTCCACCTCATCCCTCTCCTCCTCCTCCTCTGCGCCCTCGTCCTATGGTTCTTCTCCAACCCAGGTAGTTACCTTACCAGTTTGTTTTTTTTTTTTTAATTAATTTTCATTTGACAACAAGTTGACGAATTAAGTATGATCCCGTGTTAAGATCTTGATTTTCAGTGAACAGTTTCAACTGCCAAGATTTGCCTTTTTTTTTTTTTACCAAACAAAACTGCTTGTATAAGTTGTTTTCTGAGACCAAAAAATTGTGTAAGCTGATCAGGAGTAGATTTTACGAAATGTCAATTGTTTTCGAAATTATCTTACAACTATAGCAGTTGCAAATTTGGCCATTTTAAAGTTATTAGAATTTTTATAACAGTTGACATTAGAAAGAAACTCTCAGTTTAGAAGCTGTCAGTTAGGCAAGGAAAATGCTTAGGGGACACTAGTGATCTTCAAAACCACAACCAATAAAAAGTTTTATTGGTTCTATACGTGGGGCCATGTTGTGGGATTCACCTGTGATGTTGAACACTACTGGCGCCCCGTAGTAAGTTAGTATTGTGTTTATGGTAATAGAACATTCTACAAGTGATACTACACGCTCTGTATATAACTCAAACTTCTACCCTTAACTTGTCATATTCTTATTTTGTGAAACGTTGTTGAACATCTTTCTTTCATTCTTTTCTCATCAACATGTATTCTGTTCGGTTTTCTGCCAGAATTGAAGTCATGAATTCAGGATTTATTGCCGTCGTTGTTGGTTGTGAGAGTCCATGGGTCAGAATGTTGCCTTGTTGCATGGAAACTTGAAGTTAGAGGGCTTGACAGACCTTAAGATTGTGGATGAGATGATGGGCTGTTTTCAATTTTTTTTATACGAGCCATGATACACAATCTTCTTTGTTCTTCCTTTTTGTCCTGATCATTTAAGAGAGATTGTATAATTATTAGTATATTCTTGGGAATTCTGTTCACAATGATTGTCACATTTGAATCAGAACTTCACATGTATTTCTATTGCTATGGAAGTGTTATTCCTCAGGAGCACAGAGACAATATATTTGTGCCCGAATTGGTCATTTTCTTACCGCGGGGGGGGGGGGGGGGGGGGGGCG
>CAMOHE010045551.1:0-22591 GCA_946598075.1 Artocarpus hirsutus | reverse complement strand
CCCCCCCCCCCCCCCCCCCCCCCCCCCCCCCCCCCCCCCCCTCGTGTGCTGGGGTGGTGTTTTGAGCAAAGCACAGCCTGTTACTTTGTCGTGCCTAAATCCAAATAGAGGTTATTATATTTTGTGTTATATTTCAACAGATTAACAAAATCCAGGCCTTTTGGAGCTTTCTAGAAGAGAGTGCATCTAGATCACTGATCAATTTACAGAATAAAAATGCACATACATATCTTTTGTACAGATAAATAATGAGATTCTATAAGCTACCGTACATTTTTATCAGTTTTACACCTTTATCAATGTTTAAATGTCCTGAAATTCAATCATTTTGCTTTGTCTATAGGGCTGACAGTCAAAAGTTTGTATGCTCCAACAATGGTCCAAGCCTAACGACCTTGGGGATGACAGCGTTGTTACTAACAGAACACACAACCGGGTTCTCCCACTGCAAAACCGATCCAACAAGATTGGCGCGGATGGTTAAGGGAAAAACTCGTGGCCATTTCTCGATCCCGTGCGAGCTCAGAGCATCTTGAAACGATGTTGATCCAGATTTGACTGCAGTTGCAAGCTTTCTCGCCGGAACAACCGCGTCTTTTAAAGCACAACAAGCTTCTTGCCCTAAATTTGGAGTCATTGGATGCCACGCGTCTCCAACCAGCATGACTCTTTCCGATGAAGCTGGGGGCTGATAGCAGGCCACAGCCACCTGTCCACGAGGGGCGTTCGGTTGATTGTGTCATCCGGGGTTTGATCTATGATGTTCGGTAGATCAGCAGGCCAATTCCTGACCAACTCTTTCGCTTGCTTCTTCAATTCAGATGGGTCACTAATTTTGGGACCTACAATTGCAAGTCCAATTTCTTAGACCAACAAGATTACTTTAAAAAGCTGATGTCTTGGGCCGAGTTTTTAACGAGTGACAATTTAATTTAGTTGAGATGTGTTAATAACTTTTAACATCAACTATTCTCTCCTATCGTTCATTAAAAGAAAATATTCCGAGATTGGACCTGGCGATGAGCGGTTGAAGCAGAAAAACCAGTGGACTTTAGTTGGAGAAACGGCAACACGCCCTGCTCTTAGCCCTCTTCTATATATATATTTCACTTTTGGTTCAAATGGTTGTCCTTCGGGATTCCAAGTCCTCGGAAAGCACAATGTCCAATATACTTGGGATATTTGGAATCCCATCCATTTGGCTATTGGAGATCTGGTCCCATCACAGCCAATTACTATCTGTTAACATCCACACAAGGTAAATGGTTAATCAAATTATAGTTCAATAAATGAATTTTGATAAGCTAGTTCTATGCTAGTAAATTGGATATTTTCAACTTAATAGTTTGTGAGTTTTTGAGTCTTTTAATTGTTTTTCTTCGTTGTTTTTATTTTAGTTTAATTGGATTGCTTTTATTTTACTTTCTTTTTCTAATTATTATTTTCCCTCAATTATGTAGGTGAATTGGGTAAAATGGCAATTCGAATTAATTGGAGGAAAAAAAAAGGTCACAAAGTGAGATTAAATTCGAATTAATTCAGCCTTCCCCTGCGCCGAGCTTGTTGCCCAATCTCATGCTGCCACTTCGCTGTACTAAGCGCTCCAACCAATTACTTTCTGCCACGTGTTCTGATGATGTCAGATGCTCAATTTGGCTTGTTTTTTCTCCTCCGAAACAAGAAAAAAGAGAAATGTTAAGATTACTCTCTATCTTCTTCTTTTATCTATGTGTCATCCCACTTTCTTAAATAATAATGCCTTAATGCCACAATATTCTTTGAAAGCTTATTACAAATTCGTCATTCTTGATTAAATAGAGTTTAAAAGACCAGAGAGAAAAGGAGAAGTATATATATTTATTTCAAGTTTGCCATTGATATGCGTAAGTCGGAAAAGATGGAGTTCTTTCAACTTCTTGCTCTTATATCTTGATTGTTAGGTTATGGTAGTTTCTTCTATATCAAAGCTTCTACTTTTTTTTTTTTTTTTCCTTCTGGGTCTCCCATATCAAAGCTTGTCATTGGTTACTCTTTTTTTTAAACGAAATTCTCTTCCTCTTTTTTAGCCAAAAAATAAAGTTATATGCTAAAATTAAAAGGATTTGAAGGCAATACTAACCAGTAACAAGCTTAATAAAGTATTTTTTTCTCAATAAATTTCATACTTAAATGACTATGTCTGAGTTATAAATTTTTGTTAAACCAAAAGAATAAAATATGTCAAAAAAAAAAAGAGAATAAAGTTTATAAAATGATGGTTTGGGGGGAAACCTTAATGCTTTAAGTTTGATATTTCTATCAATATATCCGTTAGACAAAATTATTGATTTCGGAGAAAAAAATGTTTTTACTGTTGCAATGTTTTTTTTATAGCATAGTTGTCTTTTTATTTTAATATTTCTATTATAGTTCTTTTTAAGCAAAAATGCTGCTAAAATATGAGAAAAGTATTCATAAAATTATAAAATTCATATTTAAGTTTTTTAAGGAAGTTTTTTTTGCCCACAATGGACTGCTATCGTCTTGTGTCATAAAAAGGCCTACAATGCAAAAATAAAAAAAGAAAAAGAGAGTGAGGATAAACACAATGAAGAATGGTAGAACTGTAAAAACCTTTAAAAAATGATTCGCAATTAAGTGATTTTTTTTTTTTTTTTTGAGAAAGTAGGATGACATAAGATAAAAATATATATACAGAGATAAAAGAGAGTGATCTTACCCATTGGCAGTGGTTTTAACTGTTTAGTTTTTACCACAAACTTAGTTATAAACAGTATAAAGTTTTCATATATTACAATAACAATAAAAAAAATTATTATAATATAAACTCTCACATGTTATATTAAAAATAGTTCTAACCATTAATTTTTATCACTTTTTTAAACATCTAACGTTTAAAAGACGGGGGCCATTGACTATAAATATGACTTGCATATCGAGGAGAAAAAGGACAGCCACCCTTTTGGGAGCCGATTGCTCAGATACCTGAAAGCTGCTCTGCAGCGGAAACAGTGGAGGAAAAAAAAGAAAAAAAAAAAAATTTTAGGTTTAGGTTTTGGTTTTTATCATTGGAGAAGGTATTGTTAGAGGCTATATTTAGAAGACGGAGAAGATCAGAAAAAGAAACCTACGGACTTATAACGCCCTTAATTTGGTTTTATTTTTTTAATTATGCTAGAACTAATACATTTATCCCCATGATGCTTTTTTTTTTAATTTTATTTTTTTTAATTTTCAAGCAAGCTCTCTCTTTTCAAATTTTTAAAATATCTTTCTCATCCTTTAAAAAAATTCTAACAAACTTTATCACTTGCAAATCTATTATATAATGACGAGAATGGTCTCAAGCCAGGCACCCAGACTTGTCTGACACATGTAAGTTTCTTTGTTAGTACATGGAAATTTGTTTGTTTGTTTAATATTGAATTTGTTTACATGCAATACTTAATAAATATAGCCAAATACATATAAGTTTAAATGTTACACATAAACAAATTGAATGTTACATAAATACACGAACAAACTTAATTACATTTACAAACAAAAAACTTACATGTGGCCGAATGGTGGAGGCACATAATTGGAGACTATTCCTGTGATGCTTTTTTTTTTAATTTTATTTATTAATTTCAAGCATACTCTCTTTTTTAGGTGCCCTCCCTTTTTTAATTTTCAAGCAAACTCTCTCTCTCTCTCTCTCTTTTTAATTTTCAATAAACTCTCTCTTTTTTAATTTCAAAGTATCTTTCTCATCCTTTAAAAAAAAAATTATAGCAAACCTTATCACTCACAAAGCTGCTATATAACGACGAGAATAGTCTCAATTCAGGCACCCAAACCTGTTTGATACACACAAGTTTCTTTGTTTGTAAATGTAAATTTGTTTATGTGTTTGTCTAACATTTAATTTGTTCACATAGAAAACCTAATAAATATAGTCCAATACATATAAATTTGGATGTCACATATAAACAAGTTAAACGTTACATAAACATAGGAACAAACTTCATTACATTTACAAAGAAAAAGACTTGCATATGTAGGACTGGTGTAGGGACATAATTGGGGACTATTCCCATGATAAAACCTTTCTATCCTTTATGATACAACTTCTTACAAGGCATTTGGTATGTAGGTTTTAGGCTGTTTAAACCATGCAGACTTGGTTCAAACTGGTATTTGATTGAGTAATAACTAAGATCAGTTCAAACCATAAAGGTAATTTTAAAACAATCTAAACCTTCAAAATCTAAACTTTTTCCTCTTAAGTTTTTACGATTTGAACTATTTTCTATAACAAAAGCTATTCATATTCTCCTTTTTTTTTTTTCATAAACTATATTTTTTCAAACATTAATCCTTGTTTTAAACTTGATATTCTCATTTTAAACTTTTACGTTGCAAATGTCAATTCAAAACCACAATTTAAACTGCACAGTTTAAAACAACATTTAAAATCATAAAGTTCTAAATCACACGTTCCAAACCCGCATACCAAATGAATTATTAGTCTTTCTTTTTCCTGCAAAACACATTTTGATTGGATGAGAACGAATAAAGAATTAATTTTTGATACTTCGTAATTCTTATAGACAAAACCATAGTAGTTATCAATCAAATTTCTTCTTTTGAAATTTAATGTAAATGAAAAGAATAGTGACCTTCAAAAAAAAAAAAAGGATTAGGGAAATTAAAAAAAAATCGCTTGCAAGAAAAAGTAAAAAAGTAACCCCCTTTTCTGTGCTAGTGTTGCAAGTAAAGAAATATGCAACAGTATGCAACAATCTTATTGCAATAGCAAAGGTTAGTGTTGAAATTAATAGGGCTGCATAATAATTATTTAGGTTTGTTTTTAATTATTTAATTCTTCTATTTTCACTGTGTCATGCATGCAAACATAGATACATAGATATTGAATGTGTTCAAAATTGCATTTCCAAGTTTTAAACGCATTTCAATTTTGTATTTTTAACACGTCCCCCCTTGACTTTAAGTTATGAAATGACGAAATTACGCTTTGTATTTTATGAATAAACATGCAACCAAATAGTAAATAGGTTTGTGTCTAAATAAAAAAAAATAAAAAACAAAAAAATTGTAATTTGAAGCTAGGCTGTCTTAATTTTTTTTCCCCGAACAAAGGTTAATTTATTAACTGTTTACATGCGTGTCGTAAAAAGTCAACTGTTTACGATTTTAAAAGAAAATACACGTTTACGCAACGGTTTTAGTTTGACGGCTATATCAACACATGTAACTTTTTTTGTATGCTCTTACAAGAGCAGGACTTTAGACCATTCGTACAACTTTAATGTGAATTTTAATTCAAAAGCACAAATTTAAATATACTCAGACATATTTTCGGTAGAATAAACATACAAGGTATATTATAATCATTTTCTATTGCTGGTAACCTAATAGATTATTTTTGTTCGGGTGGGGTTGCTGTTTTCGTCTTGCTGTCTGGTTTGTTTCTTTCCTTTCTGTGAATGCTTTCTACTATAAAAAATAATTAGGTATTTGAGGGTAGGGTTCCAACTACACAATTGTGGTTCAAACTACTTTTGCTCTGTGGTTCAACTATCCATTGTCCACCGCATTATGGGTATATTTTTAAGGGAAAAATAAACTTTTGACGAACAAAGATACACATACATATACACATATCATATAAATTATTTCCTCATAATTCACGATACCCCCGTCTCTCATTATAGCTCTCACTATCTCTCTCTTCTTTATCAATATCTGTGATCACTTCTTGTTATGGAGGGAGAGAAGAAATTGAGTCTACTTACTACTCTAGAATTTTCAGAACTGCCCATTATCAATCTCAATGACCCGCTCAGCCACAACTCCCAAACAAGGTCCATAGTTGTTGAGAAACGTCGCCAAGCTTGCAAAGAAAGAGGCTTCTTTCAGATAAATTAGCCCAACAACACTTTCAACTTCGTTTACTAACGTTTTTCTAGCTATATAGTTCTAACTATTATAGTATGAAGCTTTCACATGCTAAAACAAAAATAGGTTACATTGTAAAGTTCTCACATATTATAGTAAATTCATTCTAACTTTTGGTTTTAACTGTGTTGTCAAACTCACTCTTCTTCTTTATTGTCGTTTGCCAACAATATCCGTAAATTAACAGTCTTTCTTGTAGATTACCAATCGTGGCATAGGCAATCTTTTATTGTCGTTTGCCAACAATATCCGTAAATTAACAGTCTTTCTTGTAGATTACCAATCGTGGCATAGGCAAGAGGGACATTGAAGATGCTCTTGGCTCGCCAGTGAAGCTCTTTGACCTGCCAATTGAGAAGAATGTTTTTTCATCTGAAGATGTGTTTAAACCAGTGAGATATGCGGCTCTTCGGAGTAAGAATTTACCGGGTGGAGGTGTTCTATCCAGGGAGTTCAAGAAGCATTGTGCATCTCCTATTGAAGATTGCATTAATAACTGGCCAAGTAAAACAGCAGCCTACAGGTATATATATATATGTACACACACATGTACATACACATACATAGATAATATAAATATATGTGTGTGGGCAAAAGCTACCGATAACAATATAGCCACAATATAATCTGTTCTATCTTTGTGTGACAAAGTAGAATCCTCAAGTAAAATTCCAGCAAAGCCAATCAATATTGATGTCAATGAAATAAATCAACACATGTTAGACATTGGCTTTTACATGAAAACCCTCCAGCGTGAGGGGAAATACCACTGGACCGGAGCCTGATTTCAACTTTTGTTATATTAGCAAGAACAAGTCTACAAAGTTATCTCTAAATAAAACTAATACTGTGTTTGGGAATGTAGTTGGACTAATAGGTTAGAACAAAAACACTATAACATGCTTTATTTTTGCATTGTAATATGTAAGAGCTTTATACTATTACAGTTAAGACGATATTATAGAACACACTCTAAAGACCCACAAGACCAAAAAATAGAATATACTTTTCTCATCGATAATGTTATGTCTCAATATGGCATCAAAGGAAAGAGTCTAGACGTCACTATATATATAGAGCACGCTCTACTAAAGACCAAATTGAGAATCAAGACCGGTAGAAATAAGAGCCCATTGCAATTATTTATCATGTCAAATTAGAACAATAATCGATATTGTTTTGCCTCTTGAATGTCTTGCTCAAGTTCACATAAGCAACCCTTCTCTCTCTCTCTTTTTCTCTGTCGAAAGCTCATACACTTTTTCTTCCTCCTATTCTTTCTTCACTGAGCCATGATATAACTCTTTCTTTTAGAAAATTGGGCTTGATACCAATTTTGATGTTCCCGCCCTCTACTAAGCTTGCACTCTACCTACAAAAAATATCCATTCACCATTCTCATTTGTATAGATTCTCCTAGTGCAAATTCTTTAGTTCAAATATTTAGTCATATTAAATATTTATAAAGTGGACTTTCTGAAATCAATATCACCTGCTATGTTTGAATCTGTGTACCTATTTTAGGACTCCTAAAGGATAAAAGCGCCCTAGAAGTTTCTCCAAGTATCTCAATATTTATATTACTCGTGCCCATTATTGTTTCCAGGATTATAAAGAAACCTACTAACAACTCCGACTACATAAGTAATATCTGCTATTGTACACATTATCGCATAAATCAAGCTACGAATGGCGGATGCATAAGGACACTTCTCATTTCATTTTCTTTTTTCACTTGTAGAACATGTCTAATGTATTTGATTAGGAAAAAGTTGGGAAAGTATGCAACAGAAGCGAGACGAGTATGCATCACCGTAATGGGAGCCATAATGGAAAGAGTTAATAATTATATATCCTTAAAAAGTTGAGTGCAATTTAATAGTTATTTTAATTGATGCAAATTAACTTATTTAGTTGGAGGAAATTCCTCCTCCATCAGCAAAAAAGGTTTATTGTACTAAAGTATTATATTTATTAACGAAGGCTTTTTTAAACCTAAAAAGGGCACGTTATAAGCTTGAAACTATGTCTATATAAACTTAGGCATACTCTCTCTTGGACTGAGCTCTATGGGACCAAAATCTTATACTTCAATTTGATGTACCCCAGCCTCCCTGCACTTTGTAAATTTGTTGATCCGGTTCCTTCCCCAACTTTCAAGCGTCCAACAATTAAGAGTGCGTTTGGAAAGGTAGCTCGAACCAAAGGTTGGAACAATATATACTATAGCAATTCAATTTTGTGAGAGAAATATTGTAGTAATATTGTTTTGAACCAAAATTTTTTAATTCGAATGAGTGTCTCCAAAAGCAATCTAAATATGTATTAAACATAGTGTAATGATAATTTCACATTTGACTCCATCATAAGGTCTAGAGTTCGATTTCTCAAATCTCAAATTAAAAAATAAAAATTTAAATTGTCTGTGTGCGATCCTCTCTCCAATTTCGTCAATCTATAGTGGTTTACCTTCACGGGAGAAGTATGTCTACGTTTAACTACGGTAGTAATAAAAATCACTGCATCTTTGTATAAGAGAAACTTGGGTAACAAAAATTACGAGTAAAGATTCCAAAAGTTGATCCGCATGATATTTTTGTATAGGTTAATAATCCTAAGGGTAATAATTAAGCTCTACAATTTATCAACAATTACACTAAAACAGCTGATGTGACATTTGCAACATCCATTCATAGCCGGCTCAAGGATCAGGCCACTAGGGCCATTGCCTAAGACCTCACCCTTGAGGGAGCCATGGTTCTAACCCTTGACAAACATCAGAGTAAAGAATATGAGAACCGGCAACTAACGGCATGTAACACTCAATAAAAAGTGGACGACCTCCTTCCAAAAAAAAGGGACGAGGACCACAAGGCAAATTTTAATAGATGGGGACCTCTTGCCTTTACTTTAAAGTTGAGGACCTACAAGGCATACCACAGTTGAGAGTTAAACAGTTATGCTTTTAAAATATTTAGGACCGAAGCTTCAAATGACAACTATTTGACCACATGATAAATTACTCACTATTGACAATTTTAAACACGACACGATGACACAATACGAAATCGATACTAGACAAACAAGTTTGGACTGCACGTTTATTAAGAGGGTTGTAAATGGATTGACATAAATAACACAAAAATAAACAGGTTGGATTTGTGTTAACACATTTAACACACTTTAATACGTTTAATTAAACGACCGTAAACGTGTCGACACAACATGACACGAACCCACCATTTACGACATATATAAACCAAAAAACAAAAATATTTAAACTTTAAATATGAAAATATATAACACCCAATCCCACCATCAACCCTAGGGCTAATTGTGTAAGTTTAGATTTTTTGGGTCTTTGTTAATTTTTTCTTATTTTTTTTAATTTTAAATTAACTGGGCCATAAATGTGTGATATACGTGTTTTTATCATATCAACTCATCACGACTCGTTTAATAATCATGTTAACTATGTCGTATCGTGTTAAGTGTGTTACATGCGGTTTGTATTCGTGTCTGAGTTCCTAGCACATTTATTAATTGTGTCATATTCATGTTTAGGTTAATCGTGCTGTGCTATAATTGTGCTTACCTAAACACAACACGTGAACACAAATTACCAACCCTAACTCACTACTCTAGTCGTCTTTTTTTTTTCTTTTTTAAAGTAGGATGGAGGGATTCATAGAGTCGAGTGTTATGCTATACCTACAACCACCTCACTAATATATTCTAGTTTTTCCCTTTTTTTTTTTTTAGGAGATACCCTAGTACCTATCAATATAATAAAGGATTTCTTGATAAAGAAAGCTAAAGGAGATTTTTGATTATTTATAACTTATCGCCGCCTTTTGAAGATATGATCTTGATAAGATCAAAAGGGAAGAAATGATGATTTATCGCTACAACCTACCAATATCTAGCTGTATATGATGATTCAATTTCATGTATTGTTGGGAAATATTGTCAATTAAAGTTCCAGGCAATCCACATGATTAGCCTGTACTACATGAGACAACTATGGAACAACCGTCAACATTATATTTATGTAATTAGATACTCAAAAGCTTATATAATTATTGTAGATAATCATGTAGCTATAAAATCTTTTCACAATCATCTCAAAACTTTAGATATATAAAAGGTGCTTAGGCCGTTTCATTTAATGCTTGTGTTTCGTCCACGGGGTACCTTTTTTTTTTTTTTTTTTTTTTTTTTTTTTTTTTTTTTTTTTTTTTTGCTTTTGCCGTTTATAACTTTATTTTTGTTTTTGTTTTTTGTTTTTTTTTTTTTCGCTTTCCTCTTGTGTTTCTGTTTTGCTTTTTTCTCTTCGTTCTTCTTTTGCAGTTTTTAACTTTTTTTTTCTTTTTCCTTTTCCAGCTTTTTTTTCTTTTTCTCTTAAAATCTTTGTCCCTTCTATTTTATAATAATATATTTGATAAATAAAATATTTTTTCCTTCTAGTCTGTGTTTATATTACGTTATAGTCTTTGTTTTTATGGCATTATCAACTCATGATATAATTTCTCTAATTATCTATGTTGAGATAATTTTTTAAACATATTTCTACACAAAAAAAAGTACAGTTGTTTCAACTACTATTTTAATGTTTTACTTTAGAATTAATTATTCTCAAATGTGTTGTTACTTGAATATTTTCCTTTATAATTACATTGTCAATATTATTTAGCACATAAATACTTCGTCTTTAATATATTCATGTTAAAATAAATTTTTCCAAATGTGTCCTTATTAAAAAAAAATGTGTTTATCTTAGCTACTATCTTCTAACAATGCTTCCTAATTAATTTTCTATTTTATTTGTTCCTATTTTTTTCTTTTTTCAAATATATCTTACTTGTTTACACAAAAATTTCCTCCAAAAAGATGCAAAATATTTCTTTCCTTTTATTTTAATCTTTTTATTTATTACTTTTTTTTTCTTTTCTAACAATGCTTAGTTTCTTTTGGGGGTGATTCTTCTGTCTTCATTTTGAATTGTACTTTTTTCTTTACATTACTCTTGTTAACATAATTTCTTTCACGTGTATCCATATCTAATTTTTGAGTTCTGTTATTTTTATTTTGCTAGAAGATTCTCTATAAGATAATCTCTTCTTTTTTAACGTACTTCTTTAACTTTTAAGTAATTTTTTCCGCATTTGTTCTCTTTGAAATATATTACAACAGATATGTACTGATTATATTTTTTTTGTCTAATCTTTATTATTTTAAAAGAAATACTCGTAAAAATGTTTGAGTTAATTTCATATTTAATTATAACTAACAAAGATCTTTCGTCTTAGAAAATTTTAAAACATAACAACATGCTAGTCAAAACATAATATGTAGATGGAACCTACAAAATTTTAACTCGTGTGATCTAAAAGGTGTGGCATGCACTTCTATAATTGGCATGCTCATACTAGATAACGTGATTCAGTTTTTTACTTGAAAAATAAAACTAAAAATAAAATAAAATAAAAATAAATAAAATGGCTTATCAATAGAGTGCCTACTCCCCACCTCTTTACAATATATATTACAATTATATGGTGCTTGAGACAGTAGTTCGAGCCCTACAATTTCAATAATAAATGATGTAAAACTCTTATATGATATAATGTAAAATAAAAGCATAAAACTCTCACATGTTTCAATATGCAGTTCAAATTATTGTGATTTAAACTCTCTTTCTAGACATCCTATTAATTATCCAAAAACAAAAAAAAAACCCTACACTATTTATACTAATTACAAGTTTCGACTTCAAATTTGGAGTCTAAGAAGGCATTTAGATCACATGTTCAAACTAAAAATACTGTAACAAAATCAAATCAAATTAGAAATTTTCTAATTTGAATTAGTGTATTAAACATACTATAAATAAATTTGAGTGATAGCTTTACATTCAAATTAAAAAAATTCAATAATACAAGTAATGCCTTATTCAAAACAAAAATAATGTTATTTACCTTTTAATATCCTATATTTTAGGTTTATTTAAACACTATACCTTTTGTTTTGCATCTCATCAAATTTATGCTTTCAGATTAGATTTAATACACAAATTTATACTTTACTTCAATCAATAGTTGATTTTAATATTTAAAATGACCAAATTATCCTAAAGAGAAATAGAGAAAAATAGCTTTTAAAAAATAAAAATAAAAATAAAAATAAAAGAAAAATAAAAACACACAAAGCACCTATTTTTGAGGGGATTTTATACATTTTTAAGTTGAAAACCTTAGTATAAACCTTTTAACAAATTTGTAAAGTTATCTTACTTTTCAATTTGAGGGTATTTGAGCAATTTTTTAGATCAAAATTAAATATTAATTAGAAAAGATATAAATTTGTGTATTAAATCAATTATGAAGGTATAAATGATGAGATTCAAAATAAGAGATATAAGTTTTGAATTACGTTATAACAAGGGTATAAAAAGATAAATATCTTAAATAATAATAAAAGTAGCATATCACTGGTGTAAGTGTTTATTTATTTATTTATTTTTGGAGATAATTTATAAAGACATAGGTAGTGTTTAACTCCACAATTCAATAATCACAATAAGATGGGTCTCGCATACATTAAGTAAATATATAAGGCATAAATGTGACACTATATCAATTTAACTCATATTCAAAAATGACTCATCAACATTATTATTTATATTGAATTGAGTTTGTCTTTAGCGTTTTAAGTTCCTAAATGTGAAAACAATCTTTGCGGTCCGAGAGGAGATGTATTTTCCAGCCGACACAAGATTCGGAACCAGACGTTAAGGCATAAGTCACAACAACCACATGTTAAATTAATGAACTCGCACGGCTCAACTATTAAAGATTCTCAAAATTTCCTTAGTTATTTGACAGAAAAGGTTGGTCTTTATGTGGTTGCTGAGGTTTATTTTCTGTCCTATTTTTTTTTTTATAATATTTAAAAAGTTTTATTTTGATCTTTATTTTGTTTTGTTTTAATTTTGGTTTTTTTTAGTTAAGTGTTAAATATTTGATGAAAAATTTTTAAATGTCCCATTTCGATTCTTAATGTATTACTTTGTGTTACTTTTAATACTTAGTATATGTGTAAAAGTGAAACAAAATATATATTATGGACCAAAGAGAAACATTTTAAGAATTTTCTGTTAAAATATTTAACATCTAACAACAAAGGGAGCAAAACTAAAACACACTAGTAGATAAGCAACTAAATGAGACTGTCTGAATATTAAGGACTAAAATAGAACTTGAGAATAAACCTCATACTATTTGTACAATTAAGCTAAAAAAGAAAAATAAGTGAGATGGCAAGACTCACATTCTTACAATCTTTATAAAAAAAAAAAAAAACGCCCTAACTTATTTTGAAACAATCATATTTAGCCTTATAAGATTACAATTCAACTAACAAAATTGTAGGTCTCAATCTAAAAAGAACACTAACTATTAGATTAGGGCACACAGTTTTATGAGTAATGAGGTTATCTGTAGAATATATTCAATGTACAGAAATGGCTATAATAGAGTTTTTGTTATTCGTATCAACAACAATGCGGTGCTAACAATCTAATAACTATCTTGTAGCTCTAGAATGTTTCAGTTTATGCTCCTGCCTATTGTCTGAAGGCACCACGAGAATGAAAAGTGTTTGTTTTTAAAAAATGACCGGTCACATGTAATTAGTTCTGGTCAATCAATGATTGACTATTAATAAAGTGTTGGGTAGCGTAGTTAAAACCATTAGTTAGAATTACTTTTACAATAATATATAAAAGCTTTATGCTATAGTAATTTTTTTATTGTTACTATAGTAATTTTTTTTATTATTATTATAACATATAAAAATTTTATATTATTTATAACTAAAAAAACAGCCAAAATTATATTTTATCAAATACTTGTAAGTTATTTTACCGGTGAATTACTGACCGGTGATGATGGTGAAACACTTTAATTAGTGATGTTTGAATCACGGATGTTTCCGAGCGTTTTTCATTCATAAAAACTCGTACTGTAAGACCTGCTTGCCATTAAATCTTGGACAGCTGTCTCTAAAATTGTTTTAATTATTTCTGCATGATGACAAAATAAAGCCAAACGACATTAAAAACATTTGCTTAAATCCGACATATCAGTTGCATGTTCCATCAGCAAACCGGCCTCGCCCAAACCCATTAATGGGGCGTTTGATAACGGTAGAAACATCGGCAAACCGGCCTCGCCCAAACCCATTAATTAGATGCATGCAACAGGAAATCCTCTTCAAACTTAATGTCAACTTATTTCGTCAGCATTACCTTAAATATCCGATGTATTCGTATTATGACACATCGTTTGAAAATTTTAAAATAGTATCTAATCAATTTTTTCATCTCTTTTATTAAATAACATGTCATAATACAAGTGATTATCAAAAATTAGGAAAAAAACTTAAATCTCATATGGCTTGTGATAGGCAAATTTGTCCCGCCAACTTTTACTATATTTTAATACTTTGGTCATAAATTTCGCCCTACTTAATAAATTGTGTACTAATGTTGCTCCAAATAATAAAGAACATTTATTACGTCTCCTGTTTTCTTGCCATCTTTTCATTGTGAACGTTCCTTTCTTTATCAATTATCACGAAGGATATGATCAAATGTTATGATTTTAAATTCTAGGATTTGAATTATTTTAAGTTATTTTATATTTATCTATTAGGATTTATTTGAACTTCAAAAGTACTAGGAGTTTGATTAGGATTCAAAATTTCGTTCTCTACACGATTGTTATTCATGTTAAAACTATAATTAATGAATTGATGAATATATCTCAATCCATGTTCTTCTCTTTTCCTCTCTAATTATTCTCTTTTAATTCTGTTCTATCTCATTTCTCTATCCTTTCCTCCCTCTTCCTACCGCTCCTAGATCGATTTTGGCACAAATTGAAATTGTACCTGGAAAGCTATTAAATTAACAAGAATTGTTTCTTTCTTCTTCTTCTTCTTCTTTTTTTTTCTTAATTTTTAATCTACTTTTAAGATATCAATCCTGAAGTGTCATTGCTCATATAGCGGTGGATTGCACCCTATTCTAGATTGATCCTTAACTGCTTCCTAATAAACCCTTCAATTTTTGAAAATATTGCACTTTATTTCAAAAGTCTTGCTCTTTGGTTAATATTTGACAAATAGGGATTTGTGAAAAAATGGTTTTCAGTCAGCTTTTAAGCAAAAATCAACAGTTTTTTAAAATAAAACAAATGGTCGACTATAACAATTAGCATGAACCTGTTTGGGAGGGTTTCTTAAAGCCTATTTTTAGCTTTTTGAGTCCAGAAGCTGCTATTAGAAGTGTTTGGATGAACAGTCAAAAGAGCTTTTTTTCTCACAAAATGCTTCCTATCAAAGCCATAAAATATAGCTACTCAAAAAAGCACTTTTGAAATAAATTTTAAAATTTATACCAGGGTATCAATAATGCTAATATTTTTGTAACTTTTAAAAATAATTGAAACCGTCTTGACTTATTAAAACTCTTTTAAAAATATGATTTCAGACGCTTACTGAAAAGTTACAGTTTTTACTTTTCATCTTCTACAAACTAAAAATACAAACAAAAATTATGTCAAACGGGCCCTATATTTAAAAAGACAAAAACACCCGAAAGTTTCTCTCTTCCTCTACTCTTTTGTCGCCTCTTTTTTATTCAGGCACCGACAAAGATCTCCTGGCTGATCATCTTTTCTCCTGCACAACATCGAAGCTTTTCCCCCAAGCCGCGGCCGTTGTATTTTCTGGCTATTAATCAAGTTTTTGTTGTTGTGAAGTTCTTTTATGAGTGGTAAATTGATTGAATCAAACTAATTGATTGCTTTTTTGTTTATTGGAATTAAGTTACCATACGCGTGCAATGACCATGAGATTCAGTTAGAATTTGGGTGAAGCTTCTATGAAGAAGAAGATCCTATACCAGAGATCAACTTGATTATGAAGAGGATAAAAATGAAAAAAGTAGAATTATCAGTAAAATGAATTGGCCTATGAAGAGGATAAAAATGAAAAAGTAGAATAATCAGTAAAATGAATTGGCCATTCACCTAAATTTTTGAAACTTGTGGACAAATTTTTTAGGCAGGGTGGTTTAATTTTCCTGACAAATGTTAGATTCTTTGTGACTTTCATGCATATATATATATATATATATATATATATATATATGGCTAACACATGCATGCCCTCTTCTAGTAATTAACTCACTAGAGTTGCACTTTTGGCTTAATTTGGACCATTTTAAAAATTGAAAGAAATCAATTAAAACGTTTCAAAATTAAAAAGATTGCATACTTACACTATGTTTGATAAGAACGATAAGAATAGAAGGCAAAAGAAAGATAAAACCCAAGTAAGGAAAATAAAAAGGATAGAACTAGTTTTTCTTTCATCATGCTTGGTAGAAGGGAAAGAAAAGAGGTAAGAAATAGTCTATATAAATTTATTTACTATTACAACCTTATGCAACTGAGTGGATGAGGTGAAATTAAGGGTAAGATACTTATTTACAATTTCTTTTCAAAATTGAAAAGATTTAAAATTATAGGCCGTATAGATTTTCTACCTCTTTCCTTCCTAATTTTCTCTCTACCAAACAACTTAATATCCTCTTTTTCACTCTAAAATCCCTCCAATAATTTCTTTCCTTCTACTTTTTCACTCTATTGCGGTTATATATGTGTGTGTGTGAGACATATATAAATTTTACGCTTATTCTTAAGAGGAAAAACAAAAAACAAAACTTATGGTAAGATAGACATTTTGGACTCACATATAAATCCGATTATTTTAAGTTTTTAACTGTTGGATTTGTTTAATAGTATGATATTTAATTGGAAATAATTCTACATTGTGTTTTGTAAATTTTTAACATCGACTACGTATATTAGACTTTTAAAAAATTGATCAATAGTTGAAATAACATGACATACCGGTAGGATCAAAATGTTCATCTCACAAGCTCAAAAAAAAAAAAAAAAAAAAAAAAAAAAAAAAAAAAAAAAGAGCTTTTTATGATGGTTTTTAAAGGGCAATTGTGTCAATTAAACATTGCAAGTCGAATAGGACATCTTTCTAATAAAAGTTTCCTTATAAATAAATACGTTCTTTTATTATATATATGTATATCTATTCATAGCAAAATAACTCTAAAAATGGCAAGCTCCACAAATGGCGAAACTGCAATTACAGATCGTATTGTTCACACTCACAGTGCAGACATTGAAGCTGTCCAGACGGTGCCACCATCAAAGATAACCTCTCCGAGAAAGGTCCGACAAGTATCATCTGACGTTTCAGGTATTTTCGGAGGGTGTCTACAAGCAGTTCTTTACTACAACAAGGCGTCTCAAGGCGATTCCGGTTCGCGACATGCCGGCTGAAGTAAGGAGTCGCTTGCCGGAGCCCTGTCGGAGCAGCCATTGCTCGCGGGACGGCTTCAAAAAGAAGAGAATGATGACAGTATTGGCGATGAAGAAGCAAAGAATATTGTTAATGTCGTTTCTAATGATGCTGGGGTTAGATTGGTGGAGGCAAGAATTGGTGTGACAATGGCTGAGTTTCTTCTTGGGAGTAGTTGGAAGGAGGCTGAAGCTAAGCTTGTGTTTTGGAAAGATATTGACCAACTAGATCCTCGATTCTGTCCTCTATTTTATGTTCAGGTATTTATGTGGTTTTAGATTGTTATTATTTTTGCTACTATTTTATTTTATTTTTATCTAGAGTTTAGGGTCTTAAACTTTAACATTGGAGGCCTAAACTATGCCTAAAACCCCACCAATAGGATGGTGCAACAATAAAAATGTGTTTGTTTATTCTTCTTGTAGGATGCGTTCAAATTTGATACTTAGTAACTCCAGTTAAATGTTCCACACAACCATACGTTGTATGGCACATAATAGTGTGGATAAAACCAGGCACATCTTTTAAGATAAATTGGATCATGTCCTTTCCATTCTATTTATAAGCCTCATGACTTTTTCTTCTAAGAGATAGAAATGGAGCAGGATATGACGGCTCCATTTAGTAGGAGAATAGAGAGGGGGATTGATAGGGAGATGGAGAATGTGAGGAATGAAGAGGATTATAGTAATCTTTTGTGTTGTTTGGTAAGAAGAAGAAAGAGTTAAAAGATGGGTGAGTAAATATATCTTCAATAACTATATTGTCTTTTTTTATCATTTTATATTAAACTTTTTTTAAGAATAAAATAGTCTTTTAAAACCTTTAAGTAGTAGATTGCATTTTATAGAGATATACAAAATGGTGGACTTTAAAGAGAAAGTCTCCCTCCATCTCTCCTATCTCTCCTTCTCCCCTTCCAACCAAACAAGCAATTAGAGCTTCCCATCCATTTCTCTCCCTCCTCCCTCCTCCCTCCCTCCCACCAAACATACCCTTATGATTTTCCTTCGCAGGAGGAGGGAACAAAGTTGTACCTGAAACCACATATAAATAATTAGTTTTTAATTTTAGCAATCCCTGGTTTTCTTTTTCCCCTTAATACTCATATGGCAAGTTTTGGGATGAGTACAGAGTTTGGGTATATTTGCTATAATGTTGTTATTTCATGGTAATCGAAAGATATATATTGTAGTGTCATAAAGACTACAATGACTTATAATTTTGAGACCGTTAATTCAAATCTCAACTCATATTTATTGAAGAAAAAAAAAGGAAAAATATATACAACGTTTTGTTGAGGATGATATTACAAGAAAAAAAATTAATAATTCTAACTGGAAACCTTAAGATATATAACTAATTTTCATGATGAGCTGGCAGCTAAATTATGTCCTTATAACAGCTGAATTCAGGATTATGGATCCAAAGTTATACTGTGAACCTCAAATGGTAGAGGTCAATGTAATTTCTAACATGATGAGTGCATTTAGAAACATAGTTGAAACCATAAATTAGAATCAAAATATTGTAATATGTAAGAGTTTTATAATACTGTGGCATACTTTTACTTTACAATCTTGATATTGCCAACATTGCCAAACACACTCGATATTGGTCAGCACATGAGTTATCCTATTACAAACCATTTTATGCACTAATTAATTTTTTTTAATTCCTTTCGATCCCAGGTTACCAAATTTGAGTGTGGTGGATACTCCTTTGGAATAGCCTTCTCTTGGCAGACCTTTTCTTGGGGGAAAACTTTCTCAAGACATGGGCTGACATCCACAGAAATTTGCTGTCCAAAGATGGTGTACCTGAAATGCCCCTATTTTACCTCCCAAATCTTAAAAAAGATAATGCTTCTTTAATTAATGCTGCTATTGGCCCTAGTCCTAGCAAAGATTCAGGGAAAACGATGATCTTCAGTGTTGTTTCTGCTGAGAAATATATGTATTCAGAGGAAGATTTCAATGCGCTAGCAATGCTTTCCCTTGAGAAGGCAGAGAACAAACTAGGCAGCAAATTGGGTCTGCAGTTCTTTATGATGTTTGTTAGCGAACCCAGAAACGTGATTAAGATTGAAAAATGCTCAAAACATGTAATTATGCGAAAGTTAAGCGTCCAAATTAGAATAAATAGTGCAAGTTGGGGCGATTTTGGAGCAAACGTGCTAGAATTTCGCAAAGGGAACTGGGCGGTTTGTGTTTCACAGTCAATTGGATCAATTTCGGATGGATTAGTCGTGGCAATCCCATATCGTTCGAACACCGACGGTGTATTTGAATTGAAAATTATTCTTGGAATCCCACATTAGATGATGCAACTTTGTTAGTATGAAAATTAAAATTCATGTATGTTTATCAAAAATTATGCATGTTAGTTATTGTTATTTTTATTTATTTTGTGGTAAGGGATTTGAACTCTATATCTTGTGATGAATACAAGTGTAAAATTATTCCTACATAAAGTCTCTATTTCAAGAAGTGACTATATTTCAACAGGTTGGAATTAAAATGTTTGCTGGCAGATTAGACTATTTTGACTTAATCATTTTTGTTTTTTGAGAATTTTACGGTAGGATTGCAAAAGGCTCTATTTTCAACTATTGAATCTATATTAGATTTTTTATGTAACGCATTTTTTTATTATTTTAATGTATTTGATTAAGTGTAATTTTTAGAAACATATAGTACCAACCCAGTTACCTTATGTAAGGTAGAAAGCTTTTGTTTCCCTTCTTCTAAGGTCTATTTGGTATTAATTTTGTTTTTTTTGTTTTTAATTTTTTTCAAATAGACCAATAAAAATACTTTCTCTTGTTTTCATTTTTTTTGTTTTTTGAAGAAAAAACCATATTTGGTAACTCTTATTTGTTGTTTGTTTTAAAAAACAAAATAAATAATGTTTGATAATGATATTTTGTTACATAATAATTTGATAAGAACAAAACATACTATTGAATTGGGCCAATGAACTAGGGTTTGGGTTGAGATTAGATCAATAAGCTAAGATTAGATTAATGGAGCTTGGGGAGAAGAGATTAGACTGGTGGGCCGAAGTCAAGGCCAAGATCAAACTAATAAGCTAGGGTCGAGTTAAGATTCAGTTGGATTGGATTGAATCAAACCAACAAGCCAAGCTTGGGCTTGGGATTAGACCGAGGAGTAGGGGTTAGGATCAGGATAGGACTAAAGCACTGCGGTCAAGACCAACCTTGGGCCCAAGGATGAACCAACAGGCAAGATCGAGGTCAATGTTAGGATTGGACCAACGGGTCAGGTTCGAGCCCACAATCAAACCGATGGGCCATGGTCAAGAACAAATTGAGGGGCCAAGATTAGGGTCAAGATTGGATTGACTAGTCGAGACCAAGGTTAGACAAATGAGCTACTATTAGGATTGGACTAACAGGCTAGATTAAGGCCAAGACTAGACTGACATGCCAGGGAGGCTTTAATTGGGTTAGAAAGCCAGGGTTGGGGCTAGAATCAAACTGACGGACCTGGGTTGGGGCAGGATCAGACCAATGTGATAAGGATGGGGTCAAGATTAAATTGACAAGATAAGGTAAAGGTGAAGATCAGAGTAATAGAGTAGGATTGGCGCGAGGATCAAACCAAAGGCCAAGGGTCAAGTCAGACTTGCTAGCTCAAACTTAGTAGAGTGTCCAACTTGCTAGCCTGACCCAAACGACAAGTCCATTCTTCTCGGCCGACCTCATTAGTGTGTTTGGCCTAACCACGATGGTGTGCTCAGCTTGCTATCCCAAACTAGGCAGTGTGTTGGGTCCACTAACTTGACCTTAATGGCAGGTCCAACCAGGAAATTTGATCCCGATAATGAGTGCACCATGCTAGCCTAATCCCAATGGCAAGTTCGACTCACTCACCCGACCCCTACTGCAAGTCTGGCCCAACTCCTTTAGTGAGTTCGATCCAACCTGACACTGAGTCCAACTTACAAATCCGACCACGATGGTGAGTCCAACTCATTGGTCCAAGCCCATTGCCATCTTCATTTTGCTGGCTCGACCCCTATAGCAAGTCTAGTTTGCTAGCTCGACCATGTTGGCAAGTTTGGCCTACCACCTTGCTCCTGACAATGAATATGCATGCCAGCCTAGCCCTGGTGATAAGTCCAGCTCATTGGCTTGACTACAACGGCAAGTCCTATCCTCCAAACTAACCACATCGAGGAATTTGGTCAAACCCCAATGGCAAGCTTAGTTTGCTGTCATAAACCCAAAGGCAAGTTTGGTCAGCTAGCCCGACCCTTTTGTCATGTCTAATCTGCCAACCCAATGGCATGTCTAGCTTGTTAGCTGAACCCCTACGGCAAGTTAGGTCTATTGGCCCAACCATGTCGGAAAGTTTGGCTTGCCCGAACGGCGTGTTTTGTCTTGCTGTTCTAACCCCGACTGTGAGTCTTACCTGCCAACCCAACCCCCAATGATGATCTCACTTATCGGACCATCCTAATCCATTGACAACCTTAGCTTTAATAGTGACTACAAGTTAAAATTCTTGTTTATAAAATTTTGAAAACGAGAAATTTTTATTTCCACAATTCAAAACAAATTGATAACAATTAAAAAAACACAAATGAAGTTACTAATAGTGTCTTTATAGAAAAGATTTCATTTGTCCTAAAAAAAATAAAAATCTGTTTAAAAAAACGATACCAAACAGACATGTAGTTTCTAACAATCGAGGGCCAAATTGATCACAAGTAGCTGGTTTAGAAAGAAATAATGAAGAGAACCAAGAAAAAGAAAATTTCAACCTCGTACGAAATAAAAGAACTCTCATACATGTTGGCGTTCACCATATACATCTCGTTTTGTAATAGCATTGTCGTTTTCAAGATGCTCACGAATGGTTTTTTTTAATTTTTTGGGTGGGGGTTATGCTGAACTCCTATGGCCCATGGATTTTTGAGAATTTTTCTAAGCTTATTTGTTTTTTAGTTTTTTCTAAATATATATAGTTCTCCAATTTTATTTTTTTTTATATACGTCCCTTTAATTAATAAAATTTCAATTATGTCGCCACTAAATCCAACTTCAAGTAGCTTTTATTAAATCAACATGATCTAAAAAGAACTTCTCTTAAATGCCCATTAAAATAATTCATCTCAAATGTGTTTTTATTTAAGCATTTTATTCACATAATCCTTT
>CAMOHE010045550.1:46084-78490 GCA_946598075.1 Artocarpus hirsutus | reverse complement strand
CGATCTTGTGGATTTTGAAAACCCCATTTTGCAAGGCCTCGGACGGCCTGCCGATGGGTGAACTTCGGCCTGCCGGTTAAGTTCGGCCTGCCGAAGTTGAAAGTTCGGCCTGCCGGCCGAGACATGTTTAAAGAATTTTGTCTTTTGTTTTTCAAAGGCCATTTAATTTAAATAATATTAGCAAACTATTTATACAATGTCTATGGAAAAGCAAATTGTTTTTAATTAAGAAAGATTATGATTTCTTATAAATTATATTTGTATATTTCTGTTTAAAAAAAAAAAAAAAAGAATGTATGTAAAGATCCTGGGAATGCTTTTCCAAATTATGATTTCAAATGTATGTTATCAATTACAATAGTTTGCTTCAGTTTTAACGAATGAATGTAACGACATCTGTGACGTCCGGGAGGGGGGCGTCACAGGTTTACTAGTTTCCAACCTAAGAATTAAAAAATTCATAAAAAATAAAATATAACTCTAATTTAGGCTCATGATAGCTCGTTGGAAAGCTTAGAATGTCTACTTTTAAAATATGTAAACCAATTTATAAAATCCATTTTCATCTAATCCCAGAATTTCAAGAAAGAGCTACTGCCCATAGAGATAATACAAGGTTATGGAATGTCAAGTTTTTCTTAAACCCAAAGCATATTTTTCTCATTCAAAATTCCAAAACCATTCCAAAATAGGCAGCATGCATTATATAATCATAATAAATATATTCTCATGAGTTTTATACCAAAATCATCATCAAACTATATCTCTAGCCTTTCTTGCAAATAATGAGGAAAACATGCATTAAATATGAAGAAAATACATACTAAAGCCAAGTTTGAATTAAAGAAAACCTACCTCAAAACTCTTTTGAAAAACACCAAAGTTTGGGTTAAAAATTAAGCTTGAATTGACTCCAAAGCGGCTTCAAACATGGCTGAAAATTATAGTTACTTGGCTACAAAGAGAGCCTTATGCCTTGTGTCTTTAGCTAGAAATTGAAGTGAGAAATGAGAGAATGAGAAAATAGAGAAGAGAATGGTGATGGTTGAATAAATAGGCATCAAAATAATTGAGGAGCGGGAGATAATTGTAGGTTTACGGGAAAAGTTATAGGAAGAAACATGCATTAAAAGAAAATATTATCATGTCTCCCATGGAAACTTTTAGCAAATAATGCCAACATAATTGAAGGGGCAAATGGGGGCAAGTTTTTGGAAGAAGATGAAGGAAGCATTAAAAAGGTGGTTGAGAAAATATATCATTGTCTCCTGGTAGTTGAAGTGAATTAATTTTATGTCTGTAAGTAGTTGAGGTGAATTAACTTTATTTCTCCAAATGAGAAGGATGATACTTAATTGAGCATTAATGTAGCGGGACAAGGTTGGTAGAAGTGATGAGTGATAGGTAGGTATTAAATATTTACTACGGAGACTTGGTAAAAATACTAAAATGATATTTTATTCATATGATTTTACAAAAATCGTACCCGTTAAAATAACAGGTGTTTCACCTTTAAATGGATTTAAGAGCGTTAAAAAGCATTTTAACATCCGAATATTCATCTCAGGAAAAAGGCACTGCCTAGAGAGAAGTTATATTTGTATATAGCAGTTTCCAAGCATGCAATCAATTTAGTCATCATCAGGGAAGAAAATTTAGTCCAACTACCGATCTACTACACTAGCAAATGCCTTTTAGATGCTGAAACTAGGTATACTAACATGAAAAAACTCACACTATCTCTAATAGTAATTGTTAGGAAGCTACCATACTACCTTTAGGATTATACCATTGAAGTCCTTACTAACTACCCCCTAGACAAACACTCCAAAAGCTAGATACATTAGGTAGGTTATTGAAATGGGCAGTAGAGCTAAGTGGGTTTGACATCAACTATGTATAGAGAAAAGCATTTAAATCTCAAGCACTAGTGGATTTTGTCTTAGGAATTCACCGCCCGACTAGATATTGAAGAGGTGGAAGTGGAACTAGAGCTTACAAAATGGAAATTGTATGTGGACAGATCATCTAATGAACACGGTGCTGGAGTAGGAATCATATGAATAAGCCCTGAGGAGTATAAGATCTCCTTGACCATTAGGTTTAAATTTAAGGGATCCAACAATGAAACTGAGTATGAAGCCATTCTAGTAGGATTACGACTTGTTGGACATATAGGATTAAACTTTGTCATTGTTTATAGCGACTCGCAGGTTGTCGTTAGCCAGATCAATGGAAATTATGAAGCTAGGGGTGAACGAATGGTTACTTACCTGAATAAGGCAAAGGATGAAAGGAAGAAGTTCAAATGCCATGAGTTTATCAAATCCCGAACTGATAATAGCAATGCTACCATATTGGCAAGACTTACCATAACTATAGACGTAGTGCTGCTCTAATTCATACCACTCAAGTGCTGACAATAACTTCTTGAATCATGTTTTTCATGTCATTACACCTAACAGTTGGATGGCCTTAATTCATAACTTCTTAAAGAGTAAAGTGCTACCTAAAGACTGTGATGATGCAAGGAGTTTAAAGTACATAGTTGCTCGGTATCTGATTTGTGATGATATACTCTACCACTGTGGAAATTCAACATTGTTGCTTAGATGCTTAAATATAAAGGAAGCCCAAAATTTGTTGAAAGAGATCTATGAAGGAGTCTACAGGAATCATGCTGAGGGGCAATCGTTAGCACATGAGGTCCTACCTCAAGGATACTACTAGCTAACATTAAAAAAGAAGGCAATGGACTATGCACAGAAGTCTGAGAAACGCCAAAGTTTCACTATAATTCCTAGGTCAACTGTTGAGCCTCTCATGTCAATTTTTAGCCCTTGGCCCTTTGCTAAGGGGGGCATCAATATCATTGTATCATTTTACATTGCACACCAAGGATACAAGTATGTGATCATGGCTATGAATTACTATACAAAGTGGGTCGAAGTGGAACCACTAACTACAATAACTAAAGTGAAATGTACAAGCTTTATCTGGAACAACATTGTTTGTAGGTTTGGTATGCCTAACTATCTGGTCTCTGATAATGTCAAGCAGTTCAATAGTGCAAAAATAAGGGAGTTCTATGGCCGTCTTAGAATTAACAAAAGCTTCTCAGCTCCAATATACCCACAGAGCAACGGTCAAGTTACGGCGGTAAGTAAGGTCCTAAAGTATACACTCAAGAAGAAGCTTGAACAACTTAAATTAGCTTGGGCCGAGGAATTGCCAAAAATATTATAGGCATATCAAACAACTTCGAGATCATCAACTAGAGAAACTCCATTCTCAAGGGTGGAGTATAAGCGATGTTATCAATCAAAATCGCAACTCCAAGTAGCCAAATTGCCGACTATAATGAAGTCATTAACCAAGACCTAATGAATGGAGAGCTAAATCTATTGAAAGAAAAAAAAAAGTTTGGAGGCACAGATCAAGCAGGTAGTGTACCAGCAAAGAGAAGCATGGTACTATAACAAAAGGTCAAAGAAAGAAGCTTCCTAATGGGTGATCTAGTCCTTAGACAGATAGCTTAAATTACCAAGGAGAAAAATGCATGACCTTTAGGACTAACAAGGGAAGGACCGTAGTTCGAGCAATTGTCAGACCGGAAACATAACACCTCGAGTACCTATCAGGTCAAGCAATAGACCACCGATGGAATGCAGCACATCTCAGGCCATACCATCAGTAGGCCATTCTATCCATATCTTAACCACCATTAGGAATTTTTCTAAGGTTATTATATAGGACATCAAAAGTCAAGCACTTATGTCTTTTTCCTATTTAAGAAATCAATAAAATTCTAGAGGTTATGTAGTAAATTATCTCTATTTTACGTTGCTTATTAAAGATAATGTCCAATGCCAGAGCATAGTGCTTAACCAAGGACAAGGGGCAACTTAGTGCATAGAGTTCAACCCTAAGTGGTAAAGGCCCGAAGAGCTCAAATTAGCTTAGCCAAGCCCACTAAGCCAAAGTTAAAAAGTCTATCTCGTTTATTAGTACTTCGCTAAAAAGTAGACATATTCAAGGGAAAATTTTTTGTTAGTATCTTATATTATATCAAAATATGCGTTTGATACCTTATGTTTTGGCATATTCAATATTGATACCTTGACCCTTGAGAAAATCTCTTTTTGATACCTTAGAGCCTTTTTTGGGACATAAAAGAGAAAGTTACCCTTTTATATAGTTGACGAAAATTTTTAGTAATAAAAAAACCAAAAATTGAAAAAAAAAACCCTAATCTGATTTTTATTTCACAAAACAAAAACCACAAAAACCAAAACCAACTCCTCCCCATCGCCCACCCCTACCCACCCCTCTTCTCGTGCTGACGACCTCCTCTACAATGATAGCAAGCTCACAAAGTCGATCGACATCAAATGTGGCTTCCAACCTACCTGGCCCTATAGTTGAAGGTCTCCCCTCTATCATGATGTTCCTCTTCTCCCATCAACATCCTGATCAGCCTCCCCGTCTCATAGATCCGCAGCCTGATGACCCATCTAGAGGCAGCAGCAGATGTTGAATGGAGGAGAGATAGTGTAACAAAATCGAATTTCCTCAAACCCAATTTCCATACATATTTCTTCAAATCGAAGGAGATCGAACCTTTGTTGTTGTCACCACTCATATCATCGTTGTCATCACCAAGTTCGAAGCCTAAAGGAGATCCAAGGACACAAGATCTAGGAAGGCTAAAATAGGCAGGATTTGGACGCAGTTGAAGGACTGGTGGTAGGGAGGGACAGAGACCCGAAACCAACAATTTTTTCAGATCAATTTTTTTCAATGATGAAGAAGTGTTTTTCTTTAAATTTTTTTTCTCTGGCGAAGACGTTGTGAAATTAGAAAAAGGGGGAGAGATGGGGGGTCTTAAGGGTAGACGGGGTCTTTTGGAGAGTTAGGAGGTTAGGAAGGGGTAGGAGGAAAGAAGGTGTATAGGCTTTGTTGATTTTGGTTTGCTGTTTTTTTTTTTTGGTTTAGAGGAGGTTTGTAGAGTTTTGTAATTTCAGGTGGAAGGAAGAAAAAGATGAAATTGATATTCTTTTGGGTTCTTTTTCGAGGGATTTTTTTGGTTGTTTTTTTACTCAAAATTTTAGTTAACTATACAAAAGTGTAATTTTGTCATTTTATGTCCCAAAAAAGTCTCCAACGTACTAAAACAATTTTCTCAAAGGTTGAAGTACTAATATTAAATATTCCGAAACATAGGGTACTAAACGTATATTTCAATATGATACAAGTTTTTAACATGAAATTTTTTTCCCTATATTTAACTTTAATAAAAATAGTGATCTCGGTTATATATATTTATGCATCAAGACTAAAGAAAAAGGACAAGTTTGGCTATTTACATTTGTGTTAAAACAAAACCTAAGGCGCGTTTAACTCGGCCAATTAAGAAGCTTGGTGATCAGTCCTGTTATATATAGTTGTGCAAAAAACAAAATTGATTGTAAGTTAAAACCAAGAGAGCAAATAAACTTGGTTAATAGATTAACCAAGTTATAAAGTTGGCTCGGTTACTTGTGTTGAAAAAATAGTACATAGCAAAATTTTAAAAATTTTTATATCAGAGTATTTTTCAAAACACAAGTTTGACATACTATATGTATAAATTAACTAGATCTTACTAAGTTTGTATTCATCGAAAAGCTCCTGAAATCCATGTAGAGAAGTAACGTTCCAGAAGAGCCTCAACCAACTGGTCTTTTTTGCTATTCTCTATCCACGATCAGAGTGAGTGTGGGCACACACATACAGCTCTTGCTCAAGGTGACTCTCCTTCCAACCAAATGAGAGAACCCAAAGCTAGTATTCGTGATTTGTGAACAAGAGCTCTCAAAAAGTTTCAGAATCTCACCAGCAGAGCTTCACTCTTAATCTCTCAATTGATTTAAATAACTTATGAGACTCACTTCCTACTTATAGAGGTTGGGTCTAGGGTTCAAATAAGGTCTCAAAAATTCAAACCAAAATCAAATTCGGATCAATATCGGATGAAATTCGCATGAAAACGTGTGATTTTTTATTCGCGCATATGCAGGACGATCTGCCTAATCAGCAGGCCGAACTTGCCCCATCGGCAGGCTGAACTTGAGGATCGACATGCCGAGCTGTCGAAAAAAATCTCAGCGGATCTTTTATTTTCCACTCAAGATTTTATAGGATAAAGCCTCAATTTTAATTCAAATAACCTAATAGAGAAGTTATCTAATTAAAACAACTTTATCTAAATAATCTCTAGGATAATAAATAGATTCCTAATAATTCTACAAGTTTCTCTTGATTTAATTTATCCAAAACTAGATCAACTAATAAATAGACAAGAATTACCTGATCCTAATAATTCAACAAGTTTATCTTGAATTAATTTTGTCACAAAATTAATTCAACCGATAAACAGGCATGAATTATTTGATTCTTTCAAATTTCAATTAATTTAATAAATCTGACATAAGTCACCAATAATTGAAAAAGCACACCATATCATTATAGGATTTTGTGAGCTAACAAAAGGGACCAAATGGACCTATATAGTTCAAGCTCCTGATAATTATGAAACCCAATATCCCAGATATACATTTCATAATTATCAACTCCAATGCTACTCTACTAAAAGCTTGGAGCTACACTCTCAAACTCTATAGAATTACGAAGCCCATATAGCTAAGTCTTTATGATATATCATAGTGTATCGTATCCCCATAGGATTATCCATAATCGGCTTAAGAACAAGTTCTGTCTTACCTTCTCGATTATTTTTATCTCACATTCTATTATCTTACCATCGAAAAACTTACCATCTAAAGACGATATACCATTCGGTTACACCTATGTATCCAAATGGTTGAGCGCTCAGTTTTCCAATTACAGGATAACGCATATAAGAGGATATCACTACTCCTAAAGAGGAGCTATGGATTCCATATCTATGAATAATAGGTCTACACTATTAAAATATGGGTGTCATCCTTTGGTACATCAAAAGACGCAAGTCAAGACAACAGGCCCACTATTCATCTCAGGATTAAGATACAATACAAATGATTGTTTAAAGTGAATCAATTTGCCGAGAAAGAATTATTATGCGAAATCAATTCACTTCATGTCCCAATCCAACACATCGTCACCTATGACAACATGCCAATGTTTCTATTCACAGAGTCCACCTCCGATTATCAAGACAAACCATTTCCCAATAGGGATATAGACAACATAACAATCTTTACATGAATAAAGCGCCCAACTTTATTCTCTCGATTACATATCTAATTATTTAGACTGTAACCTTAAGAATCGTGTCGTCCGTATAATTTGTCCATCATATGCCCAATTCTTAAAGGTTTAGACCGACAGTCTTAGACTATTGTTTGGTTAACATACATTCAACAAATATGAAAGTAAAGAGGACAAGATTTGGTATATAAATAATAAATGAATTCTTTATTGATAAAAATGTCTCCAAAAACTTCTTACATTTTTACTCCTTAGGGCATACATATCTAATAATCTCCCACTTGCACTAAGTGAGTAAATATGACAAATCTTGCATTCTCATAGCTTCCACATGCCTCTCGAAGACTCTCCCAGTAAGTGTCTTCGTGAATGGATAAGCTAAATTGTCCTCTGATGCGATTTTGTACACCGTGACATGCCCGCCCTTGACGTAGTCCTTTATCACATGATACTTTCGATCAATATGCTTACTCTTCTTATGAAATCTTGATTCCTTATCATTAGCTATCGCCGTACTGTTATCACAGTATAGTGATACTGTCTTATCCATACTAGGAACTACCTCAAGATCTCCAAGGAACTTGCAGAGCCACACTGCTTCTTTTGAAGCATCACTAACTGCCACATACTTGGCCTCCATCATTGAATCCAAAGTGTAATCTTGTTTCACACTTCTCCAACTGATGGCACTGCCGCCTAGAGTAAACACAAACCCCGAAGTCGATCTCCTAGAATCCAAATAGGATTGAAAATCCTAGTCAGTATATCCTAGAGGAGTCAAGTCCTCATCTGAATAAATAAGCATATACCCTCGAGTCCTTCTCAGGTACTTGAAAATATGCTTTTTCGCAACTCAATGGTTCGGTCCTAGATCGGCATGAAATCGACTTACAATCCCAATCGCATAACAAATATTTGGTCGTGTGTAAAGCATGGCATACATGAGACTACCCACTACCGAAGGAGTAATTCTAGACGTTGAAGAGTCTTTCTTAGAAGGAGTAATTCTAGACCTAGATGGTTACCCACCTTTCTTGGAATCCTACATTGCATACCTCTTGAGAATTTTATCTATGTAGTCAGCTTGTGACAAACCTATCATTTTGTTCTTCTTATCTCGAAAAATTTGGATACCGAGAACAAAATTAACTTGACCCAAGTCCTTTATGTCAAACTGCTTGGTCAACCATAATTTGACCGATGACAATGTCCTAATGTCATTGCCAATTAATAGAATGTCATCTACATAGAGCAGTAGAAAAACCACCTTCCTATCCTTAATGTGTTTGCAAACATATGACTCATCCACATTTTGTGAGAACCCATAAGTCTTGAGCACTTGATCAAATTTTATGTTCCAAGAATGAGAAGCCTGCTTAAGTCCATAAATTGACTTTAGCAACTTACAAACCTTACCCTTTTGACCCTTGACCTTGAACCTGTCTGGTTGTTCCGTATAAATGGACTCATTAAGGTAGCCATTTAGAAATGCCGTCTTGATATCCATCTGTCAAATCTCGTAGTTGAGTGCGGTAGCTATGGACAAGAGAATCTGAATGGACTTAAGCATGGCTACAAGCGAAAAGGTTTCCTCGTAATAGATTCCTTCCTTTTGCCATAGCCCTTAGCTATTAGTCTAGCCTTAAAGGTTTCGACCTTTCCATCCACTCCTCTTGTCCTCTTGTAGATCCACTTATATCCTATGGGTTTTACCCCTTCGGGAAGATCCATAAGCTCCCAGACCTAATTAGTCTCAATAGACTTCATCTCTATGTTCATGGCCTCTGTCCAGATCTTCGAATCAACATCCTCCATAGCCTCTACGTAAGTATAAGGATCCCTGTCATGTTCATCTGGTTCAGCCAAAAAGGCCTCCCTATTAAACATATACCTCTCGGGTTGACGCCCGATCCTCCCACTACATCGAAGCCCCTTAGGTTGTTGTTCAGGTTTGTTTAATTTCACTGCATTGATCGGAACGGTTTCATTCGGAACCTCCGGAGTGATTGGATCACTCCTAAATTCCTCAAGCACCACTTTTCTTCGAGGCTTAAAGTCGTCCATGTGACTCTCCTCGAGGAAAGTTGCACTAGTTGAAACCACGACTTTATTTTTCTTTGGGTTATAGAAATAACCCCCTTTAGTCCCTTTTGGATATCCTACAAACATGCAAACTTTCGAATGTGCTTCCAACTTATTCGCATCCTTAAACAGGACATGAGCTAGACATCTCCATATGCGAATGTGGTTTAAGGATGTCTTCCTGCCTGTCATCGATTTTGAAGGCACATTGTTCAAAAGATAACATGCGGTTTGTAGTGCATATCCCCAAAATGATAAAGGTAATGATGAATAACTCACCATGGACCTTATCATGTCTAATAAAGTCCTGTTCCTTCTCTCCGCTATGCCATTCCGCTGCAGAGTGCCTGGTGCAGTCAAATGGGATAAAATCCCATTCTCTAATAAGTGTCCCAGAAACTCATCAGAAAGGTATTCTCTACCTCGATCGGATTGAAGTGCCTTTATGGGTCTACCCAATTGTTTTTTCACTTTGGCCCAAAACTCCCTAAACTTGTCAAAAGTTTCGTTTTTGTGGTGCATCAGGTACACATACCCATACCTTGAGTAATCGTCAATAAAAGTGATAAAGTACTTACACCCTCCTCATGCTTGGATGTTCATCGGTCCACAAACATCACTATGCACAAGTTCTAAAATCCCTTCGACTTTATTGCCCTTAGACCCAAATGGTCTTTTGGTCATTTTACCCTCCAAACAAGATTCACATTGAGGTATAGATTCCACCTTTAAGTGACCTAAAGGTCCATCCCTTACCAGCCTTTGAATCCTATTCAGGTTAATATGACCAAGGCATAAATACCAAATATAAGTCTTATTAGAGTGAGAAGTTTTAAGCCTTTTAGAGTTATTATCATTTATCTCAGCATTAAGTAATAAGTCCATCTTAGGTTTGATAAAATATAGATTATTTTGCATCCATCCAAAACAGATAAAAGATTTATTTTTACGAATCACCACTTTATTATTAAAAGAAACCAAATAGGAGTCTTTAAATAAACAAGGTACAGAAATTAAATTCCTTTTAAATTTATGAACATTAAAATAATCTCGCAAGATTAAATTCCTATAATTATCAAAATAAAGATGGACGTCTCCCACTGCTTCCGCTAAGACCAACGATCCATTGCCTATTCGAATCGTGAAGTCTTCATGAAGTAGACTTCTCGTTTCTTTAAACCCCTGTAGAAAAACACAAACATGATTAGTTGCACCAGAATCTATGACCCAAATGTCACTAGATTCCTCAACTAAACAAGTTTCTAAATACAAAAGATCACGCCTACCACCTTTAGAAAGGAAGTCCTTGTAATGCTTCTTTATGTGCCCTACTTTCCCGCAGAAGAAGCACTTAAGCTTCTTCGGGTTCTTCTTCTTCTTCTTCTTGTTCTTATTGTTAGTGGGAACAGAAGGCTTCTCGTTTTTGACCCATTGCTTCTTTCCATTCCCAAAACTGGGATTGGAACTAGAAGCAGCTACCATGTTGGCCTCGCCACCAGCAAGAGACTCCCTGATCAGTAGTTCAAACTCCTATAACTGTTTCATTAATTCTAATAAGGTCATATCCCATCTATTGCTCAAATTAAATGTCGCACTAAATGGAATAAATTCCTTTGATAAAGTCTCAAAGACCATAGTCATCTAAGTTTCAGAATCGATGTTAACTCCATTGGTTTGTGCCTTAGCAAGGTACCTATGACCAACATCATGTGCTCCTTTATAGATGTCCCCAGCCTCTGCTTACAGTTTAAGAGTTTTCAAAGTGCCCCTTTGCCGCTTTGTTATGGTCTGGCGTCCAAACATGTCTTCAAGATTATCCAAGTCTGCTACGCAGTCTCATAATCTTCATGTTGAGCCTGTAGCACATTATTCATGCTGGCCATAACATAGCAGCGGGCCTGATCGTTTGCATCTTTCCAACTATCGTACGCTTGGAATTGCTCATTAGTTGAGTCTCCCGTAGGCTCGGGAGGACAAGGGGTTGTCAGCACAAATTTTAGTTTCTCAAAGGAAAGGACGATATCCAGGTTTCGTTTTCAATCATTATAATTCTCTCCGGTTAATAGGTTTTGTCAAGTATCGAAGATAAAGCGTTTTTAGACGTTTTTAATCTACAATAAAGAATCATATATCAAACATAAGCAAACACATCATAATAATTTAGTAAGATAACAACACAATCATGTAAAAACATACAAATGTGTTTATGTGTCAAAACCTTAAAAATATCACAACCTTACAACAATAATTCCTAACTCAAAATTCAACAAGCTCCTAGGGGAGTCATGCCAAATTCAATCAAGAACACGGATCCCCTCCTGATTATTATATGCCATTCAGGACCCGTATGATCCAGCATATATTAATAATCGTTTCTTTGGCCATTAATTCTATTAACAGAGCTCCTAGGGGAGGTTAATAATAAAATTAACATGAGTGTATAACTATCGTTTTAATATTTTATTCATGATTTATAATCACCACCTAGGGGTGTGCAACAATAAATCATGCTAAAATACCTAATCCTTTCATAGATCCAATCTGGTGCATGATAGAAATCCCTTCCAAGGGGTCGAGACCATCATGTTCTTCCTATAGACCAATGATGGATCCTTAGGTCCTTTCTTCGAAAACCTTCTCCTACTCAATCTTTTGAAACCAAGGTTGACATGCATGAACAATTTTCATATGAGTGGCACTCCCTATTCTATATAACATGTTATCAATATACATGGCAAAACATATTATAATGCAGACAAGCAAAGCAATCAAGCAAGCAAAGCAATCAAGCAAAGCTACAAGCAAAATAATAACCGTAATATTATGGTTCCACCCTAGAGAATAGAAAACAAAGATTACAAAAGAATAATCGAAACATATTATCGATTCTTCATCCTTGAGTCTCCAAGTTGTATCCTTCTTCATGTAATCCCATCTTCAAGTCTTTAATCCCAAATGAATCAAATACTCCATATTTCCAGTCAAATCCATATTTAATGTTCCTAAAAATAAAATTAAAATTGCATGAAAAATTGCAACTTTTCTAGAGAAATTTTCAGCTCTCTGTCGGCAAGCCGATCTGTGTGATTGGCCTACCAATCATGACCTACCGGCCTATTGATCTTCATAGATCGGCCTGCTGATTCGTGACCCATTGATGGCTTGCCGAACCTAACATCTTGCATGCCGATCTACGACCATCGGCCTGTCGAATTGGGATTCGGCATGCTGACCGAGCAGAAATCACCCTTTCTAGAAAATACAATTTTTAACGCAATTCATCAATTTTATTTCCAACAATTCAAAAACATAAAATTAGAAACACATAAAATTAGAGACTTAGAAAATACCTAGGTTCGCCATCATCCATCTTCTAGGTCCGTCTTCTCCAAATAATTATTTATTTACAAAATTCTCACAAATGTAAAATTAAATAATAATTCCTAGACGGAGATGATAGTCTGCCAACTAATTACATGAAAAACCTAGGTACATATTCTAACATCTAAGGAACCATAACCGGTATTAATTAATTAATAAATAATTAAATAATAATTTAATCAACCATAATTAATTAATAAACATTCACCATATAATCTATGACAATATATAAATATATAGAAACCTAGAGTGCCAACTTTCTATAAAATTAAATTCAAGCATAGGAGAGATAAAGATCACATAATTTACACGTATATCATGATCACAAACTCGTAAATTTATGTAAAATCCATGGCTTTGATACCAATTGTTAAAAAAATAGTACGCAGTAGAATTTTAAAAATTTTTATATTAGAGTATTTTCCAAAACACAAGTTTAACATGCTATATGTATAAATTAACCAGATCTTACTAGCCTTGTATTCGCCGAAAAGCTCCCAAAATCCGTGTAAAGAAGTAATGTTCTAGAAAAGCCTCAACCAACTAGTCTTATTTGCTATTCTCTATCCACGATCGAAGTGAGTGTAGGCTCACATGTACAGCACTTTCTCAAGGTGACTCTCCTTCCAACCAATTGAGAGAACCCAAAGCTAGTGTTCATGATTTGTGAACAAGAGCTCTTAGGGAGTTTTAAAATCTCACCAGTAGAATTTCACTCTTAATCTCTCAATTGATCTAAATAACTTATGAGACTCACTCCCTATTTATAGAGGTTGGGTCTAGGGTCAGTCCTTATCAGATAAGGTCTCAAAAATTCAAATCAGAATAAAATTCAGATCAATATCGGATGAAATCTATATGAAAACATGTGATTTTTTATTTGCACATACGCATGCCGATCTGCCTAACCGGCAGGTCGAACTTGCCCCATCGGCATGCCGAACTTGAGGACCAGCATGCCGAACTACCAAAAAAAAATCTCAACGAATCTTTCATTTTCCACCCAAGATTCTATAGGATAAAGCCTCAGTTTTAATTCAAATAACCCAATAGAGAAGTTATCTAATTAAAACAACTTTATCGAGATAATCTCTAGGATAATAAATAGATTTCTAATAATTCTACAAGTTTATCTTGATTTAATTTATCCAAAACTAGATCAACTGATAATAGACAAGAATTACCCAATCTTAATAATTTAACAAGATTATCTTGAATTAATTTTGTCACAAAATTAATTCAATCGATAAACAGACATGAATTATTTGATTCTTCCAAATTTCAACCAATTTAATAAATCTGACATAAATCACCAATAATTGAAAAAGCACACTGTATCGTTATAGGATTTTGTGAGCTAGCTAAGGGGACCAAATGGACCTTTATAATTGAAGCTTTTGATAATTATGAAACCCAATATCCCAAATATACATTTCATAATTATCAACTCCAACGCTACTCTATTAAAAGCTTGGAGCTACACTCTCAAACTCTATAGAATTACGAAGCCCGTATAGCTTAGTCTCCATGACATATCATAGTGTATCGTATCCCCATAGGATTATCCATAATTGGCTTAAGAACAAGTTCTATCTTACCTTCTCGATTATTTTTATCTTACGTTTCATTATCTCACCATCGGAAAACTTACCATCTAAAGACGGTATACCATTCAATTACACCTATGTATCCAAATGGTTGAGCGCTCTAGTTTTCCAATTACAGGATAACGCATATAAGAGGATATCACTACTCCTAAAGAGGAGCTATGGATTCCATATCTATAAATAATAGGTCTACGCTATCAAGAGTCGTGCCTCCAACGTACTGGCATGCATACCACTATTAAAATATGGGTGTCACCCTTTGGTACATCAAAGATGTAAGTCAAGACAACGGACCCACTATTCATCTTAGGATTAAGATACAATATAAATGATTGTTTAAAATGAATCAATTTGCCAAAATAGAATTATTAATCCAAATCAATTCACTTCTGTCCCGATCTAACACATCGTCACCTATGACAACGTGCTAATGTTTCTATTCACGGAATCCACCTCCGATGATCAAGACCAACCATATCCCAATAGGGATATAGACAACATAACAATCTTTACAAGAATAAAGCTCCCAACTTTATTCTCTCGATTGCGGATCTAATGATTTAGACCGTCACCTTAAGAATCGTGTTTTTCGCATAATCTGTCCATCATATGCTTAATTCTTAAAGGGACCGACAGTTATAGACTATTGTTTACTTAACATACATTCAACAAATATGAATGTAAAAAGGACAAGATTTGGTATATAAATAATAAATGAATTCTTTATTGATAAAAATATCTCCAAAAACTTATTACATTTTTACTCCTTAGGGCATACATGTCAAACAATTTGAACTTTGTAAATTTTTATAAAGCTTAGCTAATTAAGAAGCAGGTTCTATTAGTCTTTGTCATTAGTCTGATCAGACATTCAGACTTATACTAACAAGTTTTTATTTTACAAAGAATAGAAATTAATATATTAAATAGTTAACAAAATATATACGCAAATTCAAGGACAAAGGCCCTAAGTCTCAACTTTATAGCCACTACAAAAGAGAAAAACAAAACATAATGACAAAAGCATGATTAAGCATCTTTTCCTCCCTGAATAGCGACAATGGTCTTGGTTGCTCCTCAGGTACTTCTTCCTCTGGTGCTGTAAGAAAGTTGAGGTCAAGGTCGAGGAACTTCTCTTTGATAGTATCAATCAGCAACTCAACCCCTTCATCAAAGGAGTTGTCCTTGATTTGCACCATCTTAGTCGATGCCTAAAATTCCTCAATTGCCTCAGATTGGTTCATTTCCACGTCCCTTTGGAAGTCAGCCTCCTTGTTCTTCAAAGCATCCTCAAGCCCTTTGATTCTCAGCTCAGACTTAGCCAGGAGTTCCTTGGCCTCTTTCTTATCCTTTAAACTCTCCTCTAGTTTCTCCTTGGTGATGTCTAGTTGAGTTTAGACACCAAAGACCTTGGCATTTGCCTTCTCTTTTTGATAAACAGTCATGGCATGAAGATCATAGCTACTAAGAGAGGAGATAAGGGACTGCAAAGGAAAAAAGAAAGTTTAGATACCCGAAAAGAAAAATAAAGTAAACATCGAGGAGGTGGACATATACCCTCATGTTGCAACCGACTAAGTATTTGTGTTGCTCAAGATTGGTTTTCCTTATAAGTCCATTTATTCCCTCTCGCTATAGTTTTCTCGAATGGTTTCCATCATGGAGCTAATCCAAGGCGGGTAGAGAGATATTGTGGCTGCAAGGTCGTCAGCAAGGACCGTGGAGACAGTCTAGGTCTGCTTGACCGTTGACTTGCTAGTAACTAAGATTGGAGCTAGAAGAACAGGCACGATTTGAGTTGGAGGTCGTTTGTTGACTTGACCACCCTTAGAGGTGTCGTACTTGGACTTACTAGTTTGAGAGTTACTAGCCCTGAAGGTGTCTTGTCTACTCTTCTTACTTTGCTCCATGCCCTAAGAAGTAGCACCTGACCACTTCACCCTAGAGTACTTTGAAACCATAGTTGTGATAAGCAAAGCCATGTTAGTCACTTACACTTGTAAAATTTTTATGATAAAAATAAAAAAATAAGTACTAGTACCTTCTTATTCTTCCTCCTTACTACTAAGATTAATTATCGAAGCTGCTGCGGACGAAGTACCTAAATCAGCAACTTGAACCCCACTCTTGAGGATCGATGCCAAAGGAATTGCTAGATTACTTAATCTAGCTGCATATATATTATACCCAATAGCGAGAACGGTGTATGATCTGAAACACCTTGGAACCTTGAAAGTAGTTTTGATACACTTATGTTTGTCCTTGTTGAGTTTAAGGCAGGGAAGAGTGATGTTTGTAAGAAAAATAACAAGCAGTTAGAACAAGAATTAGGGCAATGCAACTAAAAAAAATAGACAGAATAACTCAATGGCTGATGTTGAGAAGAAAAATGATGATTAAAAGGAATAGGATCCCTCGTCTCAATGAAAGGGCAGTCAATGGATTTCACTCGTCTTGCCTGCAATAATGGTCCCAATTTTGGGATATGAATCGAGATAGAAGAACCTAGGTTGGTTAGGAACTGTCTTAATCATAAACATATATAAAAATTTAGGGACCATCAGCTTTGCCCTGAGGTGAACTCTCCATAGAATATTGGAACTTAACAAGATCCTCCCTCCATTCATGTTTAACTGAGGAGGTGTGATCCCAAACTCATTGAAAATCTTTTTAGGGAAGGGGGATAGGGGAGAGAGACGCCACATGACAAAACATTGGTGTAGTCAGCTATCGTTCCTTTAGAAGGATCGATTGCCCTATCGTTAAAACCTAGCATGATATTCCCCGTGACAGAAGCAGCGTAGAACTCTTGAAATTTTTTCTTCACTACACCAGGGTATGCCTTGGACCAAAAGCTACCTACTGCGGGATCCACTATGTATTAATTCCCCGATGTTAGTGGATAGGACTCCTCCTCCTCAGGGTCCACGTCTGGTGCTATCATCTCATCTTGGTTGCTCAATGAAATGTCCTCTAAAAGGTCCACTTCGATCTCGACCGACTCTTTGATGCTACTTTCTACTGGTTCTAGCTCCTTAATGTCACTTTACCTCATAATGTCTTTTGGTTGAGACTCAGGAGCTGTGTTCCTCCTTAATCTCCAACGACAGGGCCTAAGTTGAGTTGTCTCGGTTATATTACCCTTTAAGTCAAGAATTGAAGTGTTGCATGATGTGCTTGGTCGCTTAGTAGGATTAGAAGGCAACATAATGGCCTTACTGGCTTCTCAGCCACTTTTTTGATTCTTAGTCAATCTTTAGAAGCCAAAGTGATAAAAAAGGAAATTATTCCAAGTCCTAATAGACAAGAAGCCTTCATCAACGAAGGAAAGAAGACTAGAGGTACTAGGCCTAAATTCCTACATGTGAACTCATAGTCTGAGTTCATTTAAACATTTATATATTCAATACTAACCTAAAAGGAGAAAAATATTCAAAATGGTCTACTACTTAGGCCCAATAGCATAGCAAAATCAAGCCAAAATTGTAAAAAGAGTATGGGGAGCAAAAAGTTACCTTTTTGGGCGTTGGTTTTTCAAAACCGGTGAAGTAAATCGCACAAGAAGACTTGGGAATGCATGAATCGATCATTTCTAAGAAGATTTATGAAGAAATACAATGAAAACATGTTGGAAAAAAGGGTTTTGGAAAATCTAGGAGAAATTTGGTAAAGTTTGGCTTTAGAAATTCATAAGTGTGAAATGAAATAATCAATTTTAGAGGTATTTATAAGAAAAAGCATCTAGGATATCAGTCGTATGATGAACAGAGAAACTGATCCAACAGTGGGGACCAAGATTCTCATACAGCAGCCAAGATTCACATGGGAAAACACCTCTTCTAATAAACAATCTAGATGTGTTTTCCTAACATACGACGCGAAGTCTGACATCTATTAGGAAAACAGTATGTAGCAAAAATTTTAAAATTTTTAATTAGATTATTTTCTAAAATACAAGTTTGACACATTATATGTATAAATAAACTAGATCTTACTAACCTTTGAATGCCAAAGAGCTCGTGCAATCTGTGAAGAGAATAATATTTTAGAAAAGCCTCTACCAATTAGTATTCTTTAGTATTCTCTATCCACGATTAGTATGTGTATGAGCACACCTTATACAACCCTTCTCTAGTGACTCTCCTTCCAACCAATTGAGAAAACCTAGAACTAGCATTCGTGATTTGTGAACAATAACTCTTCAGGGAGTTTCAGAGACTCATAGACTAGAGTGCTCACTCTTAATTTCTCAACTGATCGAAATAACGCAAAAAACTCACTCCCTATTTATAGAGGTCGTCCCCATGCTTGGTTATTATTAGATAAAGCCTCAAAAATTTGAATTTGGATCAATATTTGATAAAATCACATCTAAAACACATGATCAAAAAATTGTTAGATCGATAAGCCGAACTAACAGATTGGCTTACTAAACTTGCCCCCATCGGCATGCCGAACTAACTGATCTGCTTGCCGAACTTATAATTAATGATCCCTGCGAATCTTTTATTTCCCACCTGAGATTCTTTACATAATGTCTCAGTTTTAATTTAAATAACCCAATAGATAGGTTATCTGACTAAAACAATCATATCTAGATAATTTCTAGGAAAATAAATATTCCAGATAATTCAACAAGTTTATCTTAAATTAATTTACAAAAATAATTCATCCGATAAATAGACATGAATTATTTGATCCTATCAAATTTCAACCAATTTAATAATTTAACATAAGTTATCAATTTATTGATAAAGCATGCCGTATTGTTATAGGATTTATTATGAGTTAGCAAAAAGGACCTGATAGACCTATATAGTTCAAGCTCTTGATAATTATAAAACCCAATATCCCAGATATATGTTTCATAATTATCAACTCTAATGCTACTCCACTAAAAGCTTAGAGCTGTACTCTCGAACTAAAGCTTTACTCTCGAACTAAATAAAATTACGAAGCCCATATAGCTAAGTATCAAAGACATATCATGACGTGTCATATCTTGATAAGATATCCATAATCGGCTTAAGGATAAATTCTGTCTTACCTTCCCGATTGCTTTTATCTTACATTTCATTATCTCACTATTGGAAAACTTACTATCCCAAGATAGTATACTATTTGGTTACACCCATGTATCCGAATGGTCGAGTACTCCAGTTTTTTAATTACAGGATAATGCATGTAAGAGAATATCGTTGACTCCTAAAGAGGAGCTATGGATTCCGTATCAATGATTAGTAGGTCTACACTATCAAAAGTCATGTTTCCAACGTACTAGCTTGCGTACCATCATTAAATATGGATATCGCCCTTTGATACATCAAAAGACATAAAGTCCAGATAACAGGCCCATTATTTATTTCAAGGTTAAGATATAACACATATGATTATCTAGAGTGAATTGATTTGTCCAAACAGAATTATTAATCTAAATCAATTCCACTTTATGTTCTGATCCAATACATTATCACCTATGACAATGTACTAATGTTTCTATTCATGTAGTCCAACTCTGATGGTCAAGATAAATCATCTCCCATTAGGGATATAGACAACATAACAATCTTTGCATGAATAAAGTGCCCAACTTTACTTCCTCGATTGCTGATCTTATAATTTAAACCGTCATCTTTAGAATCATGTCTTCCACATAAATTGTCCATCATATGTCTGATTCTAAAGGTTAGACCGACAGTCTTAGACTTCTATTTGCTTAACATACATCTAATAAATATGAATGTAGAGAGGACAACATTTGGTATATGAATAACAAATAAATTTTTTTACTGATAAACATGTCTTTAGAAATAGATTATATTTTTACTCCTTAGGGCATACAAGTTTAACAATCTCCCACTTGCACTAAGTGAGTAAATATGGCATATCTCGCATCTCTATAACTTCCACATGCTTCTCGAAAACTCTCACAGTTGGTTTCTTTGTAAATGGATCAGCTAAATTGTCCTCAGACGTGATTTTGTATACAGGAACATGCCCTCCCTCAATGAAGTCTTTTATCGCATGATACTTCTAATGAATACGCTTACTCTTCCTATGAAATTTTGGTTCCTTAGCATTAGCTATCGCTGTAGTGTTATCACAATACAGCGATACCACTTTATCTATATTAGGAACTATCTCAAGATCCCCAAGGAACTTACGGAGCCACATTGCTTCTTTCGAAGCATCACTAGCTGCCGCATACTTAGCCTCCATCATTGAATCCAAAGTGTAATCTTGCTTTGCACTTCTCCAAACAATGGCACTGCCACTTAGAGTAAACAGAAAACGAGAAGTTGATCTCCTCGAATTTGAATAGGATTGAAAATCTGAATAAGTATATCATAGAAGTATTAAATTCTCACCTCAATATACAAGCATATACCCTCGAGTCCTTCTAAGGTACTTGAAAATATGCTTGACCGCAATCCAATGGTTCGGTCCCATATTCGACTAAAATCGACTTACTATCCCAGCCGCATAACTAATATCCGGTAGTGTGCAAAGTATAGAATATATGAGACTATCCACTGTCGAAGCATAAGGCACCTTCTTCATGTATTCTCTTCATCAGAATTTGGTGAGTCTTTCTTAGAAAAAGTGATTCTAGACCTAGATGGTTGCCTACCTTTCTTGGAATCCTACATTACAAACCTTTTAAGAATTTTATCTATGTAGCTTGCTTGGGATAAAGCTATCATTTTGTTCTTCCTATCCAGAAAGATTTAGATACGAGAACATAATTAGCTTCACAAAATTTTTACATGTCAAACTGTTTGATCAACCATAATTTGACCGATAATAGCGCCCCAACGTTATTGCCAATTAGCAGAATGTCATCTACATAAAGCAGTTGAAAAATTACCTTCCTATCCTTAATGTGTTTGTAAACACATGGTTCATCCACATTTTGTTTGAACCTATAAGTCTTGATCACCTGATCAAATCTTATGTTCCAAGAATAGGAAGCTTGCTTAAGTCCATAAATTGACTTTAGTAGCTTACAAACCTTATCCTCCTGACCCTTAACCTTGAACCCATTTGGATGTACCATATATATAGACTCATCAAGATAGCCATTCAAAAAAGCCGTCTTGACATCTAGTTGCCAAATCTCTTACCGAGAACGGCAGCTATGGACAACAGAATGCGAATGGACTTAAGCATGGCTATAGGTGAAAAGTTTTTCTCATAATCAATTCCTTCCTTTTGCATGTATCCCTTAGCTACCAGTCTAGCCTTATAGGTTTTAACATTTCTATCTGCTTCTCGCCTTCTCTTATAGATCCACTTACACCTTATGGGTTTTACCCTTTTAGGAATATCCACAAGTTCCTAGACCCGATTAGTCTCCATAGAATTAATTTCAGTGTTCATAGCTTTTGTTTAGGGTTTTGAATCAATATTCTCTATGGCCTCTTCATAAGTGTAAAGGTCACTGTCATGTTCATTCTGTTTAGCTAAAAAGGCCTCACCATTGAACATATACTTCTTGGGTTGACTCCTGATCCTCCCACTACGCCAAAGCCCCTTAGGTGGTTGTTCGATTGGTTTTTCTATATTGATTGGAACGGTTTCATTCGGAACTCCTAAAGTGATCAAATCACTCTCTAGGTCCTTAAGTACTACTTTACTTCGATGCTTAAAGTCATCCATGTAACTTTCCTTAAGGAAAGTTGCATTTATAGAAACCAGAACTTTATTTTCCTTTGGGATATAAAAATAACCCCTTTAGTCCTTTTTGGATATCCTACAAACATACAAACTTCCAAACATGTTTCTAACTTATTCACTTCCTTACACAAGACATGAGCCAAATATCTCCATATGCGAATATGATTTAAAGATGTCTTCTTGCCCGTTCACAACTTGTGAGGAGTTTTAGGAATCGATTTTGAAGGTATATTGTTTAAAAGATAACATGTGGTTTGTAGTACATATCCCCAAAAGGATAAAGGCAAAGATGAATGACTCATCATGGACCTAACCATGTCCAACAAAGTCCTATTCCTTCTCACAGACAAGCCATTCTCCCACGGAGTGCTCAATGCTGTCAAATGGGATAGAACCTATTTTCTAATAAGTGTTCCAAGAACTCATCAGAGAGGTATTCACCAACTCGATTAGATCAAAGAGCTTTTATGGGTTTATCTAATTGCTATACTACTTCAGCCTGAAACTCCTTGAACTTGTCAAAAGTTTTGTTTTTGTGGTGCATTCGATACACATACCTATATCTTGAGTAATCAGTAATAAAAGTGACGAAATACTCATACCCTCCTCGTGCCTGGATGTTCATAGGTCCACAAACATCACTAAGCACAAGTTCTAGAACTTTTTCGGCCCTATTGCTCTTAGACCCAAATAGTCTTTTGCCATTTTACCCTCCAAACAAGATTCACATTAGATATAGATTCTACCTTTAAGTGACTTAAAGCTCCATCCCTTACCAACCTTTGAATCCTATTTAGGTTGATATGACCTAGTTGCAAATGCCAAAGATAGGTCTTATTAGAGTGAGAAGTGTTAAGTCTTTTAGAGTTATTATCATTAACCTTAGTGTTAAGCAGTAAGTCCATCTTAGGTTTGATAAAATATAAATTGTTTTGTATCCATCTATCACAGATAAAAGATTTGTTTTTACGAGTCACCACTTATATTATCAAAAGAAATTACATAAGAGTTTTTAAATAAACAAGCTATAGAAATTAAATTCCTTTCTAGTTTAGGAACATAAAAACAATCTCATAAAACTAAATTCTTATAATTATCAAAATAAAGATGGACGTCTCCCACTACTTTAGCCAACACCAAAGATCCATTGCCCATCCAAAGGCTAAAGCCTTCATGCAACAGACTTCTCGTTTCTTTGAACCACTACAGAGAAATACAAACATGATTAGTTGCTCCGAAATCTATGACCTTTATGTCACTAGATTCTTCAACCAAACAAGTTTTAACAACCAGAAGATCACACTTACCTCCTCAAGAAAGGAAGTCCTTGTAATTCTTCTTGATGTTCCCGACTTTTCTGTAGAAAAAGCACTTGAGCTTCTTTGGGTTCTTCTTTTTCTTCTTCTAGTTCTTGCCTTTTGTAGGAATAGAAGGCTTCCCGTTCTTAGGCCGTTGGTTCTCTCCATTCTCTAGGTTAGGATTAGAGCCAGACGTAGCCGCCAATTTAGCCTCGCCACCAATAGGAGTTTCCCTGATCAAATTTTTGAACCCCTATAATTGCTTCATCAGCTCAGTCAAGGTCATATTTAGTCTATTGCTTAAATTAAATATAACTCCAAATGGGATAAGCTCCTTAGATAGAGTCTTAAAGACCATAGTCATATGTGTTTCAACATCTAGGTTAGCTCAATTGGTTTGTGCCTCAGTGAGGTAACCCATGACCAACATCATATGCTTCTTCCCAAGAGTCCTTGGTAATTATTTGCATTTTAAGAGTTTCCGAATTGCCCCTTGCCTTTTTGTTAGGGCTTTGCCTCCAAACATGTCTTCAAGATTATCTAATATCTGCTTCATAGTCTCATAATTTTTATGATAAGCTTACAACATGTTATTCATGCTGGCCATAACATAACAGCGGGTCTAATCATTAGCATCTTTCCAATGATCATACGATTGGATTTGCTCATTATTGGAATCTCCCGTAGGCTCAGAAAGACATAGAGTTATAAGCACAAATTTCAGCTTCTCAAAAAATAAGACGATATTTAGGTTCCATTTCCAATCATTAAAATTCTTACGGGTTAATTTGTTTTTGTCAAGTATTGATGATAAAGTATTTTTAGACATTTTAATCTATAATAAAGAATCATATACTAAACATAAGCAAACAAACAAGAATGATTTAGTAAGATAACACAATTATGTAAAACATACATTGTATTTATGTGTAAAAACCTTGAAAATATCATAACCTTACAACGATAATTTTGAACTCAGAATTCCACAAGCCACCTAAGGGAGACTTCCTAAATTCAATTAGAAACACGGATCTCTTTCCAATTAATATATGTCATCCAAGGCCCGTCTAGTCCAACATATATTAATAATCATTCTTTTAGTCATTAATTTTATTAACAAAGCTCCTAAGGGAGGTTAATAATAAAATCAACATGAGTATATAACCATCATTTCAATACTTTATCCATAATTTATAATCACCATCTAGAGGTATGTTGTGGCGTCCAGCCCGAGCGTACTCCCTCAAGTCTCCATAGGATCTACCTTACAGGGCCCCTGGACTTATGGCTCTTATTGGTAGACCATCCCCGTGTCGCTCACTCATCCGTATTGTCCCCTCTAGGGCCCTCTAGCCCCTTAGGATTTTCTTTCTCGTCCCTCGGGTTCGAACCTCAAACCTCCCTTAAGAGGTTCTTATTTCCATCTTGAGTACCAATTGAGCTCAATTGTTACTCGAGATGGAAATAAGAAACTCTTAAGGGAGGTTTGAGGTTCGAACCCGAGGGACGTGAAAGAAAATCCTGAGGGGCTAGAGGGCCCTAGAGGGGATAGTACGGATGAGTGGGCGGCACGGGGATGGTCTACCAATAAGAGCCATAAGTCTGGGGGCCCTGCAAGGTGGGTCCTATGGAGGCTTAAGGGAGTACGCCCAGGCCAGACGCCACATGTGTAATGATAAATCATGCTAAAATACCTTATCTTTTTAGAGATCCAACCTGGTACATGATAAAGTTCTTTCCTAGGGGTTGGAACAACCATATGCTACCTATGGACTAACGATGGAGGCCGTAGGTCCTCTCTTCGAAAACCTTCTCCCATTCAATATTTTAAAGTCAAGGTTTAATTTTTAAAAACATGCATGAATAATTTTTAATGAGTGGCACTCCCTATTTTATATGACATGCTAGCAACATACATAGCGAATCATATTATAATGCAGACAAGCAAAGAAATCATACAAAGCTACAAGTAAAATAATAATAAATAGCAATAATATTATGGTTCCATCCTAGAGACAAGAAATTGAAGATTACAAGAGATCAATCGTAACATATTATCGATTCTTCATCCTTGAATCTTCAGGTTGTATCTGTCCTGATGTGGTATCTATCTTTAAGTCTTTAATCCTGCATAGATCAAATACTTCCTATTTCTTGTCATATCTAAATTTAATATTTCTCAAAATTATCTAAAAAATAAAATCAAAACTACACTGAAAACTCACCTTTTCTGAAAAACAATAGCTCTTTGTCGACATGTCAATTTGTGTAATCAGCCTACTGAACTCGACAATTCAACCTACCGCTAGAGCTAGTTGAAATTCACCTCGTAGACGGCTTGCCGAACTATAGGTTTAGCCTACCGGTCTAGGACCATCGGTTTGTCGAACCTAGGGGTTCGGCCTACCGACCCAGTAGATGTCACAATTTTCTAGAAACAATTTTATGTAGTTTTTTAATCTTATTTTCAACAATTCACAAACATAAAAATTTAAAGACTCAAGAAATTCCTTTGGAGTCGTTGTCATCTCCTTCTTGATCCGTCTATTAGATTCGTCTTCTAGATCTGTCTTTACTCCAAATGATTATTTAATTATATAATTCTTACAAATTTAAAATTAAATAATAATTCCTAGAAGGCAATGATAGACCGCTATCTAATTACTTGAAAAACTTATATATACATTCTCATCTCTAAGGAACCATAACTTGTACAAATTAATTAATTAATAAATAATTATATAATAATTTAATCAATCATAATTAATTAATAAGCATTCACCATATACTCCATGACAACATATAGATATGTAGAAACCCTAGAGTGGCAACTCTCTAAAAAAATTGAATGCAAGCACAGGAGAGATCAAGATCACATAATTTATACTTATAGCATGATCACAAACTCATAAATTTACGTAAAAGCCTAGCTCTGATACCAATTGTTGGAAAAACAATATGTAGTAGAAATTTTAAAATTTTTAATTAGAGTATTTTCTAAAGCACAGGTTTGACACGCTATATGCATAAATAAACCAAATCTTATTAACCTTAGAATGCCAAAGAGCTCCTCAATCTGTGAAGAGAAAAACGTTCTAGAAAATCCTCAACTAATTAGTTTTATTTACTACTTCTATCTACGATTGGTATGTGTATAGGCACACATCGTATAACTCTTTCTTAATGACTCTCCTTCCAACCAATTGAGAAAACCTAGAACAAGCGTTTCGTAATCTGTGAACCATAGCTCTTCAGGGAATTTCAAAGACTCATAGACTAGAGTGCTCACTCTTAATTTCTCAACTAATCTAAATAACTCAGAAAACTCACCCTTATTTATAAAGGTCGTCCCCAAGGTTGGTTATTATCTGATAAGGCCTCAAAAATTCAAATCTGGATCAATATCGGATAAAATCGTGTCTCGAATTCATGATTAAAAAATTCTTAGATCAGCAAGCCAAACTAATGGATTGGCCTATCGAACTTGCCCTCATCAGCAGGCTGAACTTATGATTAATGATCTCTGTGAATCTTTTATTTCCCACCCAAGATTATTTGGATAATGCCTCAGTTTTAATTCAAATAACTCAATAGAGAAGTTATTTGATTAAAACAACCATATCTAGATAATCTCTAGGAAAAAAAATATTCTGGATAATTCAACAAGTTTATCATGTATTAATTTACAAAATTAATTCATCCAATTAATAGACATAAATTATTTGATCCTATCAAATTTTAGCCAATTTAATAATTTAACATTAGTCACCAATTTATTAGAAAAGCACGCTGTATCATTATAGGATTTATTATGAGCTAGCAAATGGGGCCTGATGGACCTATATAATTTAAGCTCCTAATATAAAACCCAATATCCCAAATATATGTTTTATAATTATTAACTGCAATGCTACTCCACTAAAAGCTTAGAGCTACACTCTCGAACTATATAAAATTATGAAGCCCATATAGATAAGTATCCATGACATATCATGATATGTCATATCCCTATAGGATATCCATAATCGGCTTAAGGATAAATTCTTTCTTACCTTTTCAATTACTTTAATCTTACGTTCCATTATCTTACTATTGGAATACTTACTATCCCAAGATAGTATATCATTCGGTTACACTTATGTATCTAGATGATCGAGCGCTCTAGTCTTCCAATTATAGGATAATGTATGCAAGAGGATATCGTCGACTCCTAAAAAGGAGCTATGGATTCCATATAAATGATTAATAGGTCTACGCTCTCAAGGTCATGTCTCCATTGTACCAGCATATGTACCATCATGAAATATGGATATCACATTTTGGTACATCAAAAGACATAAGTCAAAACAATACGTCCATTATTTATTTCAAGATTAAGATACAACACATATGATTGTCTAAAGTGAATTGATTTGTCCAGACAGAATTATTAATCCAAATCAATTCCACTTTATGTTCTGATCCAATATATCATCACCTATGACAATATACTAATGTTTCTATTCATGAAGCCCAACTCCGATGGTCAAGACAAACTATCTCTCGTTAGGGATATAGGCAACATAACAATCTTTGCATGAATAAAGTGCCCAACTTTATTGCCCAACTTTATTCCCTCGATTGTGGATCTTATTATTTAGACTGTCACTTTTAGAATCATGTCTTCTACATAATCTGTCCATCATATGCTTGATTCTAAAGGTTTAGACTTACAGTCTCAGACTTTTATTTGCTTAACATACATCTAACAAATATGAATGTAAAGAGGATAACATTTGGTATATAAATTAAAAAGATATTCTTTATTGATGTAAATGTCTTCAAAAACATATTATATTTTTACTCGTTAGGGTATTCATGTCCAACAATATCCACTATGTGACAGGTCAAAGATTGAGGAGACTCCTAAACTCCACGATCATCATAAATTGCCAAAAACTTAAGAGTCTTCTTTAGCATGATATTGACCAGCATTGACCATTCAACGACCTTGAGGCACATTGGCTACCAACCAAAGAAATGCCCCAAGCTAGGGGGAAAATGTTGTAAAGTCACTAAGAAGGGCCAGATCGGATATAGGGCCGAAAAAAGCCCGAGATGGATCTTGATCCATATTGCCTCAGTGCATTCTAGAAGTTTCTTACTAGATGATACCTGAGAAGGGTAAATAAGTCTATTATATTTAAATCAAAAGATCTCCAAAATGGCAATAAGCATTTAAACTAATCAAGATCTATTGAATCCAAGACACTTAGAAGGGTTAAAGACCTATAAGAGATAACGATGACTGCATTTGGCCAATAAGAGAAAAGATTATCATATATTTGATTTTAAATAATGCTTAAAGAGTAAGGTTCTAGCTGACCCCTAAAAACAATAAATAGGGACTGGTTCTAAAGAACACTTTAAGCCCAACTTAGCACAAGCTCTAGCATTAGCTTTGTAAATAATATTTTCCCATAGTGAAACCCTACACCTGAGGAAAACCTATAGTAGATGTAGTCTTCAATTGAGGTGAACCACTCTAAATCTTGTGTTCTTGCTTTTATTTTATTTACTTTGCATGTGAGTGATTGTTTCAATGAGGAATTTGAAAGATCATTTATTAAACGAGTTTTGCTTGTCAAAATTAAATTTTGCCAAAAAAGGCTATATGAATCTTACAGTACACCTCTTTTGCAATAAAATATGCCATTATTGAAGGTTTTAGTATAAGTTTTGCTTAATAAATGGGTATAGAAATTACTTAAGCCCATTACCAACAATGCCATGAAGGAATTGGCTCATGGTAAATGATACTTTTTAGTGTCATTGCCTAATTATTTCATCATATCAAGGACGCCATTACTATCCATGAATTTTTTTTTAATAAATACTATATAAAAAAATTCTCTATAAAATAACAAGCAAAGCCATCTATAAAATTTATTTGTAAGTAGTCACGTAATAAATTATTAATTATATTCTGAAACTCTATAATAGCATGTAACGTCACTTATTGAGAAATTTGGGATAATATCAATCCATTACAAGAAACTATGCTTTTGTCGTCCTTAAAAGGACCCAAGTTGTCTCTAAATAATGACGACATGTCATTGCTAAAAGTCATCACTAAAAGTTTGTTGCTAAAAAATATTTAGTGACGACATAAGGAAATGTTGTTGCTCATTTTGGGGGGCACGAATAGAATTTGGATGACGCCATCAACAACTTTTACCGACAATTTTTTGAAAATTTAAAAATTTTGATGACTATCTAAAAGTTTTCTTTATTGGTTTTTAGCAATGTAGTCTTTTTTTAAAAAAAAAATTAAAAATATATATTTTATTGCAAGTAAATAAATAATTTTGGTTTGATTTTATTTGAATTGTCTTTAAATATTTTTTAATTTTGTAGTATTTAAAAATAATTGAAATTTAAATGAAATGCAAAAATAATTAATAATATAATACAAAGTTTGACGTACACTTCATAAAATAAAATAAAATAAACTACATATTACATATCACAAAATCTCATAATTACAAAATCACAAAATCATATATGTGGTAATCAAATAATAAACAAAAGTTAGTTCAATTGCCATATAATTATATCATATACAATTAACCAGATATAGAGTCTCTAGGAATAAGGAGTCTGGTATGGTGCCTAGCTCGAGAACAGAATTTGAGCTTGGAGGTTGGACTCCAAAGTGAGTGCTCTTGCGATGTCAAACTTGATTAATAAAGCAATGAGATTGACTTTAGTTGCAATCACTCCAATAAGATAGTTGTTGCAACTCAAAAATAGTTGTTGCAACTCAAAAGTCGCGATCACCAGTATGCTGATATGGTAGTAGGATTGTCGTTACAACCACGATAACAATGATATCTATGTTATCCATTGTGTGTTGACTCTCGTATATTGGAGATCAATGACAAAGCATGATGGTGAGGTTGTGAAAAAGTGAATGGTCAGGATTGGTGGGGGAGAGGACATCAATGTACAAAGTGTTAGACATGTATGCCCTAAAGAGTAAAAATGTAATATGTTTTTGGAGACATTTTTATCAATAAAGGATTCATTTATTATTTATATACCAAAATTCTTGTCCTCTTTATGTTCACATTTGTTGAATGCCTGATAAGCAAATAATAGTTTGAGACTGTCGGTCTAAACCTTTAAGAATTGGGCATATGATGAACAGATTATGCGAAAGACACGATTCTTAAGGTGACAGTCTAAATCATAAGATCCGCAATCAAGGAAATAAAGTTGGATGCTTTATTCATGTAAAGATTGTTATGTTGTCTATATCCCTATTAGGAGATGGTTTGTCTTGACCATCGGAGGTGGACTCCATGAATAGAAACATTGGCATATTGTCATAGGTGACGGTGTGCTGGATTGGGACATAAAGTGAATTGATTTGGATTAATAATTCTGTCTCGGCAAATCGATTCATTTTAGACAATCATTTATATTGTATTTTAATACTGAGATGAATAGTGGGCTCGTTGTCTTGACTTGTGTCTTTTGATGTACCAAAGGGTGACACCCATATTTTAATAATGGTATGTATGCCGGGACATTAGAGACATAACTCTTGATAACATAGACCTGTTATTTATAGATATGGAATCTATAGCTCCTCTTTAGGAGTAGTGACATCCTCTTATATGCGTTATCTTGTAATTGAAAAACTGGAGCATTCAACCATTTGGATACATAGGTGTAATCCAATGGTATACTATTTTTGGACGGTAAGTTTTTCGATGGTGAGATAATGGAACGTAAGATAAAAATAATCGAGAAGGTAAGACAGAACTTGTCCTTAAGCCGATTATGGATAATCCTATAGGGATACGATACACTATGATATGTCATGGAGACTTAGCTATATGGGCTTCGTAATTCTATAGAGTTCTAGAGTGCAGCTCCAAGCTTTTAGCGGAATAGCATTGGAGTTGATAATTATGAAATGTATATATGGGATATTAGGTTTCATAATTATTGGGAGTTTGAACTATATAGGTCCATTTGGTCCCTTTTACTAGCTCACAAACTCCTATAACGAGACGACGTGCTTTTTCAATAATTGGTGACTTATGTCAGATTTATTAGATTGGTTGAAATTTGAAAGAATTAAATAATTCATGTCTATTTATGGGTTGAATTAATTTTGTGACAAAATTAATTCAAGATAAATTTGTTAAATTATTAGGATCGGATAATTCTTGTTTGTTTATTAGTTGATCTAATTTTGGATAAATTAAATCAAGATAAACTTGTAGAATTATTAGGAATCTATTTATTATCCTAGAAATTATCTAGATAAAGTTGTTTTAATTAGATAACTTCTCTATTAGGTTATTTGAATTAAAACTGAGGCTTTATCCTATAGAATCTCGGGTGGAAAATAAAATATTCGCTGAGATTTTTTTTCAGCAGTTTGGCATGCCGATCTTTAAGTTTGGCTTGCTAATGGGGCAAGTTTGGCTTGTCTATGCGCGAAATAAAAATCTCGCGTTTTCACACGGATTTTTTCTGATATTGATTCAAATTTGATTCTGATTTGAATTTTTGAGACCTTATCTAATAAGGACTGACCCTAAACCCAACCTCTATAAATAGGGAGTGAGTCTCATAAGTTATTTAGATCCATTGAGAGATTAAGAGTAAAACTCGGCTGGTGAGATTCTGAAATTCCCTGAGAGCTCTTGGTCATAAATCACGAACACTAGCTTTGGGGTCTCTTAATTGGTTGGAAGGAGAGTTACCTGGTGGAAGAGCTATATGTGTGAGCCCACACTCACTCCGATCGTGGATAGAGAATAGCAAAGAAGAGCAGTTGGTTGAGGCTCTTCTGGAACATTACTTCTCTACATGGATTTCGGGAGCTTTTTGGCGAATACAAGGTTAGTAAGATCTGGTTAATTTATACATATAACGTGTCAAACTTGTGTTTTACAAAATACCCTGATATAAAAATTTTTAAAATTCCAATGCGTACAATTTTTCCAACACAAATACGGCAACTCCAAGCTAGAATGGAGGAAGAGATAGAAGATAGGTTTATGGTTAGTTTTTTTTTTTTTTTTTTTTTGTGGTGGGGGGGGGGGGGGGGG